>JAOVYX010020613.1:0-16819 GCA_035668315.1 Drosera spatulata | reverse complement strand
CATCCCACATCCTTATACGAACATCTCCCACACCACGAATCTTACAGGCAGCATTGTTGCCCATAAGAACTACGCCGTCATCGGACTCAGCAAATGTGGCGAATCACTCCCGATGCGGACAAATGTGAAAGGTGCAATCGGAATCCATCATCCACTCTGAAGTAGATGCTATCATGGACTCCACGACGAATGTAAGAACGGTCGAGACTATCTGGGTCACAGCATCACGCATCTGCCTTGCTTCTCTCTGCAGACTTCCTTACCCTAACATCTCCTCTACCTTTCTCTTTTTTTATACACAGCATCACGCGCAGAGCCATACGGGGAGGACGCGGAGAAACCACGCGGACCAAATTTGAGTCACCATCAAACACCACTGTCAACAAAGATGCTGCTGGGCAAGTCTTTGATAGCTAGTACTCAAAGACGATGCCATGCTGCTATGTTATATAGGTTATGGCAAGAGTGGAATAGATGGCTATGTCATCAAGGAAGTCGAGCCCAAGTGTCCAGGATATTCATTTGTTCATGCTGAGGAAGTTTAGACGATTGTTTATGTGTCGGTTTGATGATGCTGTAGAATGCTGATCTTATGCCATGTATGGGTACTTTGGGTGATAAATAATATTTTGCGCGGTTGATGAAAATATATGGTGCATTGGACTTACTTTTTTTTTTCTCTTTTGAAAATAAGAAAACAATTTATTAAATATAATATTTGCCCTTGATATCCGATTGTATTTCTATATTAATAATTGTCCGATTGTGTTTCCATTATTAGCTGAAATATCATAACCAAGAAAAAAAAAAAACAGTTTGGCTCATTAAGGTTTCCCTTTTCCTTTTTGTTTTTTGAAATTTTTGCTTCATTAAGTTTCTTTGGTTTAGAAACACTTTTTACCCATGCTCTATTTTCATCTATCTTTGACCTAATTCCCAGTAAATTCAATAAAATCGACATGGAAGAGTTTCACTTATTCAATTTTACCCCTGGAAGTGAAAATTGTATATTCTATCTTTCACATCCGATGATTTTTCACTCCCAAATACTCATACATAAACAAATTGTTTGCTACAATTTATTTTAATTACTTTTCACATCTTTATTTTTTGATGCGTTCCCCTAATCACGACTTTCTGGCTCCGCCCGTAAGTATAATAACATACTGAAGCATCTTTACATTATTCAAATGTTGGCATAAGTCTCGAGAACAAGGAACACCAAATGGAGCTGCCCTGGTTGATTAGAGTGACAGTAAACCCTATCACTCTCAAGTGGCCTCAATCCTAAGACCTAGTTGTATTCGCTAATTGATTTATTGAGACGACCTTTCATTTCGTTACGTGATTGTGAAGGTTCTGAACTAAAGATGATTCTGGTTTGATATATGGTAATGATTATGATTAACATAGAGGCATTATATATTGAAGGGCATTTTCATCACCTTGGAATATATGTTACTGTATTAATCATGCATTAAACATCTTCTCACCAGGACAGGGGATTAAACATCTTCTCACCTGAGCTACACATGGCTTCTGGGTCAGAGTATGATAAGGTTTTGAGTCTGACAAGTTAGCTAATAATTTCTATCATACGTTCCCTCTGTACATATACAAGAAACTTAGCATCTCGCACAACCTCGGCTATGTATTCTTCGATACATACAACAGCTTATCCCACTATTTCCAAGTAAGCTACACGACTCGACTATACAAACCGATAATAAAGGACTTATATTGGACACATGGTTTCAGTTTAACTTTGAGGCTACACTTGGGTATTAGCAGCAAAGTGATTGAAAATAGTCTCTAGAGTCGACTGGCTGACGCTATATTCTGCTATGCCTAATCGGTGCCTGGAAAGAAACATTTTGAGAGAGATTAATATGGCAAAACAGGGCAGGACAAAAAGAATCACACATTATCACCAAATGCAAGTGCGTAAAACCTGTTCCGCTCTATCTGCCCGAACACGTCGGCCAGCGAGAGATGATCACCAAATGGCAGCTGCACGATAGTATTAACATCAGTAACATGAGTATAAACAACCGCCTCAATGAAGCATTTCGAGGTGGGCCAATACTGTACAGAAAGGAACTTGTTACCAACCACAAACAGCAAAGATCCAGTAGGAAAACTGTACGGATTTGACGTAGTCTGGTACTCATGTGCCAGAGGCATTTGAGATCATTTTTCTTTGTAATTTATAAACTAGAGGAAATCAATAATACCGGAAAAATACTGTGTAATGCAATATCGAAACACATGCAGCTGGATATCAGATTCGAGACACTTAAAAGAATTTAGCACAAAAAAAAAAAAAAAAAAAAAAAAAGAAACTAGCCTAAAGATCATCACACAACATTTTCCAACAAACCTTCTACAGCTGCTTTACAGTTTTCACCAAGCTAGCAGTCAAATCAGGCATTTCATTAGTAAAATTGAAGAACAAAAGTCACAGGCAGCGACACTACACAGAGATCACCTTTATTCTCCTCATGTTACTTGTGAGTCATATAAAATGAAATACCATTGCATCTCGGTTCACGATGATATAATGCATGAAGAATGTTCAGCAAAAGCCTAGATCATCAATCCCAACTGATTGCTTTAGCAATGTATGTGGCACACGAGGGAAAAGAACAGAGCAAACCACCTGATATCGGGTACTCAACCCATTGCTTCCTTGCAAAGTGGCACCAGGAAATGTTGAAAGGATAAATGATTCGATGCTAGAAAATCTTTCGGTGGCCAGCCACCACTCAGCAAAAATTGGCAGAGAGATACCGCCTATATCAAAAGAAAACAAGCCATTAGCATCGACAATACAAAGTAAAGTTCCCTATAATTTCCATTGAAGCAAGTCAGGATGTACACAATACTCTTCCAACATATGCCTTGTATTTAATTTAATGCAAGGGGAGCAGCCCTCCAAATCAACCCTAGCAAACACAAAATGGTGGGTATCTGAAGCAAAATCTTAACTCAAATACACAACCATGAAGTGGCAGTGAAGTAGCGTTTCATTGCAAAGAAAAACAGACGGCACACAGATAAAGAAGCTACTATATAAAACACAAATGGGAGCTGACCACAGAAGGGACGATGATAAAAAAGGCAAGCTCTTCTCTAAGGTTTGAGATCATGGCCACATTCAACGATTGATGAGTAGATGTAGAAGACAAAGAACATACCATCACGAATCAATTGCTCCGACAGTTGTTCACATAAAATGCCATTGGTTGCAGTATCTGATGTGACAAGTGCATGAACCCTATCCTTATTCCCAAGCCATCCTGCAACTTCGACGATCTGTTCTCGTGACAGGCTGATTTCTGCAGCTGATAGACTCCCACTGTCTAGTAAAGACCAAGCAGAACCAATGCAAACTTCAATATCACTTAATATGCTTCTGGGATGAGAAGGGGTTTCTGACAATCTCTCCAAAATTTTCCAACAAAGATTTTCGAGGTGTGTGGCACTGACTTCAGATGTTTTCACCTGAGGGGCAAAGAAGAATATTGAGAAGCACAATCAAACTCTCTCTATGTCTACATGATATGATATTTTTCCTTCCTTATTTTCTTTATTTCCTCCACCTCCTCCTCCTTTTTTGTTTTTGTTTTATGAGGGTTGGTCGGGTGGGCAAAATTCGTACCTCCAATTCAAGATGATTTCCAAATCGGGTTTTGAGATGCTGAGGACTTCCAATACATCTTAACTGACCTCCGACCTAAAAAACAAACCCGGAAGGAGATTGACAACTGATAACTGTGATTTCCAAAGCTCTCCAAGCGAAAATCGGAGATGCTTACCATTATTCCAATCCTGGTGCATAGTGCTTGAGCTTCATTCATGCTGTGCGTAGTGAGTATAACCGCTGTTCTACCTCGTCTCGTTGACAAGTGTGATATCACTTCCCACATGAAGCGTTTGGCAATGGGATCCATACCTAAGAATAGATGAGTACGAATAAATGCATCAGAATCCCCTTGCAGAAAAGTAGCAAGTGATGAAGGGTGATCATGGATTCGATTAAAGGAAATTTAACACAGCAAAAAAGCATAGGAACATGAGCTGAGTACCCGTGGATGGCTCATCAAGGACGACAATAGGAGGATCTCCGATCATTGCAATTGCCACAGAGAGCTTACGCTTGTTGCCGCCACTTAGAGTATATGACAGTTTGTTGGCATGTTTCAACAAGTCAAACTCCACTATCTTCTCCATGACAACCTGTCACCACATACAGGAAAAGAACACCATGAACCAAGTCTACAGCAGCACCGACAGACTCTTGCCCGGATATACATCTTATCATAAATCACAGAGCTTCAGAACCTTCTAGTACTTCAGAGCATCACCTACCTCTTGGATTCTGTAGTCGGGCACTCCTTTTATTTTCGCATAAAGCTCAAGATGCTCCCGGACGGTTAAATGTTCTAATAAAGCATCAAACTGGGGACAGTACCCAATCTGCCAAAGCAACAAAAAGAAGCAAGTCATCTAACTTGTAGATCTGACAAGAGTAAATATACGGCACCATAGATTCCAGACGTACATGCTTGCGAGCAGCCTTAGGATTAGAACGTATATTTTTTCCAAAAACAAAAGCAGCTCCATCGGTGGGGTATGTTTCTCCTGCATGAATTTACTCATCAGAGAAGAAAATTCATAAGTGAACTAGCATCTAGGTCTTAGTAGTCATTTATCCTCTAACCTGATAGCATTGACAAAGTTGTCGTCTTCCCAGCTCCATTAGTTCCCAGAAACCCAAAGCACTCTCCTTCCTCAACTGCAAATGTTAGGTTATGAACTGCCACTTTTGGATCTTGATGCTTTCCTCCAGGATATATCTGCAAGATAAAAATCATCATCAACCAAGTCCTTTTTCCTCATTCCCCTTTGAAAAATTGATTACAAATTAAATGCGAAGAAGGAGCACCTTTCTCAAATTTCGCAAGTAAATGATTGCATTATCAGTGGCGCCAGAAAGTACTCGATTTCTTTCTGTTTTCACATCCATGTCTTCATCAATGTCAAGAGGTAAAAAATCTGAAGATGATTCCAGAAGAGGCTCCAAACTATCACTGCTGTTTTTAGGCCAGAGGTTACGTATGTTCCTCCACCTGTGACCAATGGTCCATGCAGATAGATTGAAAGGTGGCAAGAATTCAATCCCAAGAGTTAGAAGGAAATAGATGATGCCCTGCAAAACAATTCAGTACAGCAGTTTAAATAGGGACCATATCTTCCGCGGTAGCCAAAACTCCAACAACAATTCATAAATGAAAAAACACCAGGATCAGGAAAATTGAAAAATAGATCCTCACATACAGGGAGGTGACATCTGGATCCTACAGATAAGAGTTCATTTACGCGCACATGATAAGGAAAATGTTAGAAGGATATGGTAAAGATAGAAAGTATGATCCTAGATCAAGGAAGAGTGACTTCACCTGATATAGGAAATGCGGATGAGAGCTGCCCCTCAACCTCTTCTGAGGAAGGGAGACTGTTTCGGTAACAAGGTCACAAAACACCATAAGTTTGAGATAACTACCCAGAGGAACAGTTTTTATGGTAGAGATTCAAGTTCCACAATTCACCTAAGTCCGAGTTTCTGTCATGGCTACTATGCAAGCATTTTGCACTCGGTGCACCCATATGAGTAAAGCTGATGTCACATGCAATGCATGTCTAACTTTGAATGTGATCATGGTGGTGTAAAAGATGATACTAAATTTTATTTCAAAATGGATGGGGGAGGGGGACGCTTTATCTTCATAGTAGTTCAGTCCATGTTGAACAAGGGCACTCAGATATAACAATACAGGAAAAGATGGATATGACTAACCATCTCATTATCTAAGAAAAGAAGGCAAAGATTTCGATTCATGGAAAATACTGGAGTTAGCATAATAAACTACCAAGACTGCAATAACACAACTTAGCCTACGTGAGGAAAAGCAGCAGTTGTGAAGTTACAGATAAACTGGTGCAGGATGGATGATACGTGAACCATATGGTAAAATAAACAAGAAGAAACTTTTATCGAGGATGGCTATGAAAAGAGAACCTCAGCTCCCAAATAACAAATAGAGGCTCCAGTGACATTCCAGTCGAACACACCATTGCTGGATTTACTCTTCATCCCTTGACGCAGCAAAGCCAGAGAAGCAAGTCCATCAGCAAAGCAAAATCCTGGGGATAATCTGAAGAAGTTCTGCAAAATCATGTTCAATATTTAGAAGTGGTGAACGGTAAAAAGCATTCTCGATAGAAAAAGGACAAAAGTGAACCAAATCAACTGTTCAGTATTCAATCTACGATCAAAATAATTGTCTAGAAAAATGCAAACATTTCTAGAAGGTTTAACACAGACTTAAACATGGTTACCCTTATCCACTGTTACTCAATAGTACATTGCTAAAACTGCTTTGCCACAGCAATTAATGGGAAGAATCTATATGGAAAGCAAGCATACATTAGGGTGCTTGTTGACTATCTCAAGCTATCCTACACCACCCAGTCTTAAGAGTGGGCTTAACGCTTTAAAATGCAAAGAAACAACAACATTTCATTTGAACACTTATAGGGACCTTACTACTACGTTAACATCCAAAAGAGGAATTTGAACATATAAAGGAGGACTTACGACGAAGAATATGTACTTCCAAGTTCCAAGAATATGTACTTACTATCGACATATTGTGAGCTGGCACCGCCGCTACATAGATTTGATAATTGTATCCTTCATCGTTATTGTTATTCACTTATTCTAAATTTTCCCAGAAATATGGTCTGCTGAGTTGGGAAGCATTCCTTCCTGTGCAACTTCTTGTTTGATATTACTCCCTAAAGTCTTTCGTTGTTATTTCCTTTTTAAATTAACTTTCTATGGAAGGAACAGAATATCCAAAGAAGCTTAAGAATCATAGAGTTCAACTTCTTTTTGCAGTAGAAATACTAAAAGGAGTACGGGATTTTCTGTCTTTTTACTACTCTCAACATGTGATTAATAACGATGGTGCAGTTGCAAACTACGGTGTAGAAAATAGCTTGAGAAAATGGTAGGTTTACTATGCGAAGTTTGTCTATTGATTTTGATATACTGATAATTCAAAACCATGGTTCTTAGAATTTTGTGTTACATATACTTAGAAATGAAGACACAGCTTCCTCTTCCTTTTTGTTACTACTCGTAACATGTAAATAGGGATTGTGGCGTGTAAACTGAGGCATGGATCCTATGCTTGAAAGAATGCGTTTGGGTTGGGGGTCTTTGATCACCGGGCTTATTATTGTGATGATGTGGTTGGAACTTGGAAGTACATATTGTTCGTCGTAAGTCCTCCTTTATATGTTCAAAAAGAAGTTGAACTCTATGATTCTTAAGCTTCTTTGGATATTTTTTTCCTTCCATAGAAAGTTAATTTAAAAAGGAAATAACAATGAAAGACTTTAGGGAGTAATATCAAACAAGAAGTTGCACAGGAAGGAATGCTTCCCAACTCAGCAGACCATATTTCTGGGAAAATTTAGAATAAGTGAATAACAATAACGACGAAGGATACAATTATCAAATCTATGTAGCGGCGGTGCCAGCTCACAATATGTCGATAGTAACTTCAACAGTCTAATAAAGCTTGCAACCATTACAAATGTATATGAAAGTCACCAGGACGACATGATTCATGATTAGATCAAAATGTATACCAAACCTTTAGAAGGGAGTTCAGGCTCTTCGTTGTTTGTATCAATCCCATAATGAATGAGATCACCATAAGAACAAGTCCAGTGAAAAAGTGGGCAAGGAGAACCACATTCTGCATGTAAGTAAATCTCCTTAAACCTAATGAATAATACCCAAAGGGAAGTGAAAAGAAAACGAGGATGTGAAGACTAACGTCATTACCTGTGCCATAGTATGGTCGGAGAAGAAAAAGGTCAGGCAGTAAGTTGATGACGCAACGGCTAATCCATACTCTATAAACATAATGACAGTTGGCCAGAAAGAATCGGCGCCAATAAACTGATCCAGCCCTGCAGAAGCATAAAGCATCGAGCAGTTAGAGAAACCCAACCAGAAGAGTTAAACAACTGAAATCTATCAGAGGTAACTAAGCACATATCAGAGGGAAAATGGCCTTCAGGACGGCCCTGCAGAATACGAAATGCAAAAATCTCATTCGTAAACTTACTTTGAGTTTTGCATGCATCCACTAAATAGGTAAAAGTAACATAGTTGAATTTATCAATTGAAGATTTTGGTGTTCAGCAATCTTCTCCTGTGCAAAATCTCACATGCTTACAGGAACGAATCATGCACAAAGCCATCATTTGATAACTCATGATGACGCTATGTGGGGCAAGGTTTGCTTGTAATGGTACCAACTCTGCTAGGTTGACCAATTTATTAAGTCCTTCATATCAAAATGTTTCTCTCGCTATGTGAGGAACACTGGACATGTTACACAGATTTCACTTCAGCTTCAAGAGGAGATATTTCTAATTGAAATGCAGGACAAAAGGATGCTCACCCTTATGCCTGAGACGAGGACATCCACAAACTTTCTCCTGGAGGCCCAGTGATCAATTAAAAAGGGAAAATTGATTTAAAAATCATTTGCTCATCCTCTTCTAATAATCTTGAACTGTGGTAGGGCTGGTGCAATCCATATTACTAATGGGAAGATCATGATTCACCCCACATTAACAATAGACAACAAGAAACATATATCGTATAATAACTAATTAGTTCTCAAGTGCATGGATGGCAAATGATTATATTTGTGCATGATATTCTTTCTTTTCCTACATTCTAGAGCCAACAAGGGTCAAGGACGACCACCAAAACACGAAGGACGTTGGCAGATTCATGTCTATCTGAAGTGGCACTCCAAGACTTAGCCGAAACATAAAGTAGACATGGAAGAGTCAGGCATCTCTGTAAGCGGGAACCGAGATATACCAAATATATAGAAGAGAAAAATCGCAAAAGATGAAGGAAATAAGAAGCTGAAGAAGTCCCACAAATAGGTCGAAGCCCAGTATGCAACCACCGATACCTGCAGGAAATTGAACATTGAGTTTCTTCACCAGAAGAAGGAAACGATCACCCTGAAAGCTCTAAAAGGTGTTGACACCTACCCCACTAATTAGTTGTTGATGCTTGGCCTTCACTTCACGCTCCTGCATATATAACTCTCAAGCTTCAGACTTCTATTTCTATGGGTCTTTGGGGGGTATGGTTGCTTCAACAGCTGAACTCATCTAAGCTTACCCACAGCCAGTAATTGTATAGAACCAAGTCTAGGAAAGAAGAAACGCACAACCTTATCTCATTAACTGAGAGGTTGCTTACTTGCAAATGATACCAACAATCATGGCAACCAAAACGCCGCCGTTAATGACGCATAATTTGCCAACTAATAAAAAAGAAGTTATGCACCTTTACAAGCGGGACTGCAAATGAAGCAGGGATGAAGGAAAATGCAACATTGATTATAATAGCCGCAGAAAAAGCATCTAAATCCTGCCAAAAAAACAAAAACAAAAACAAAAACAAAAAACAACACTGTAATATAAGCAAATCACAATATTCATATTCATCATATTGTGTGTTTTCTGAATCTTACAATAGATTAAAGCAAAGGGATGAATAGGGACCAAGGCAGGAGTTTATGAGCATCAACAAATTACATCAGGGATATTTCTTTACAAGTAAGAAAGGAAGCAGAAGTTTCAACCACACTGACAAAAATTTTAATCAGTCCAGAGATGGAGTCAACAAAATATATAACTGAAAATGCAGCAATACTTAAAATAAACCCTTACATGTCGCTGCAGATGCTGGCTTTTGGTCATCGGCAGAGGGTGATTGCGTGTTTGAATGGTTTTATTTCCACCCGAGCTAGCAAGCCTAAGAATAGCTGCATTTAATAAGTTGATATAAGTAGGAGCTGCATGCTGACAAGAGCTGTTGTGCAAAACAGTGTATCCTACACTTCCATCACCGTATTGATTGTCCATTACAATGGCACCATACCTAGACAGAATGAAATAATGTTAGAAAAAGGATATATTTACTACCACTTCCTCAGATAATTTCCAAGTAAACGCAAATACTATGCTAACGTAAGAACAAGTTATAACTTTTTTAGTACTCCATTTTTTCTAAGAACTCTCTACTTTTTTCATATCCACTGTATTTCTTTAATTGAGGTATTCCAACAGAATTTGAGTTAGACCCCAATGGAAACATCTCAATCTCATGTGGTATAAGAGCAAACTAATCCTGGTCGGATCTAATTAATACTTCATTGTATCACTCAGAGCTGTACATTACCAAAAGAAACACAGCATAAAAAGTCTGGTTTTCAACCTCTGTGTGCAAAATAAACAATCAGAGTGACACCGACACTAACATGTAAAAGATCTGAAATGTAAAACAGAAAACTGGATCCATTCAGCATACCTTGACTGGTATGATTCATTTAAGCTAGACATCAGAAATTCACTCATGGAAAGTAATCGTAGACCCAAGATAGTTCCAGCAGCAGCAATAGCATCTTCTGTAGCCTTCTCAGTATCTGGAAATCTGTAAGTACTCGGTTTAAACTCCTGAATCCATCCACCTTCTACAAGCGATGCAACCTACAGTATGAATGGTTATAATTATAAAGCAAATTTTAAGAAAACCAGCACAAAAGTTGTTAAAGGCAGACAAATGAAATAGCCAAATAAAACTAGATAATCAGACCTCCTCGGATATTGGCCAAGACGAGTCAAATGGTATAGGTCCGCCGCCGCCACCACCAGTTAGCAAGGGGTTGAAGTTTGCAGTTGTGAAGGTCAGAGACTCCTCATCAGGATGTGGCTTAAGCTTGAGGGAAAGAAGACCCAAGAACAGGAATGCAGCAGGGATTACAAGCTGGAAAACAATTGTCTTATGGTCTCTCTTAGCTGAAATAGCTCTCTTTTTCAGCAATGCTTTAGTATGCTGCCAAAATTCTGTTCTGGAAAGTATAGGACAGCAACAACAGTGCATGAATACAAGGTTTATAAGACCCCAGATTGCAGCAAACACAAACACAAAGGATCTCCATAGAATCATGCACATCCCCCAAATGATGTTCTTGTAGCCTCCAGATAGCTTGAAGCCAGATTTATCATTTAATCCATAATGATGAGAAGCCTGAACAACTGCAGAATCAGAACTTTTTGCCAATTGGTAATCTGCATCATCCAGGTTACTCCCAGCAACCCTCAAGAATACCTCTTCCAAAGTTGTCACAGATATCCCATAACTTTCGATTCCAAAGCAGTTATGATCACCCCCATTGATGTCAGAGATTGGAGCTGCTTGCTTCATATACCCTTCAATTTCCTTAAACATGTTCTCAAACGATGCTGATGATGCCAAAGGAAGCTTGTAAGACATCTCAGCTCCAACCTAAAAGGTCATAAAATAAAACTAACTTGAGTAGTTAATCATGGATCACAACATTTTTCGCCACCATAAGTGTAAGAATAAGCCACGTGGAACCCTGATAGGAAGTTCTAAGATTTCTTGTCCTAACTTTTAGAACATGCACAAACTATGTTTTGAAACTCACATTGATCTGCAGGCTTGACCTCCTCAATCAGGGGTCTGACGGGAATAGGACACATAGCTCATTCCAAATAGATTAGTGCCAAAAATTAAAGGTCTAAAACTATTTACGACCTACAAGGCAAAATAATACTTCTCCTTTTGAGAAATATGTGGCCGACGGCGAAAAAGGAAAAGGTAACTCACACCCAGTGGGCATTGGTTATAAAAAAAGGCTGCAATTTTAACTTTGTTATTGTCGACGGTGACATTAAAACCAGAGGGAGTACTCTTTTAGGGAGTATCCATCATTATTCATTTTATCTAAGGCTAATTTAATCAAAACAACTGGCAGACACTTCCTCCATATCGAACTGATTTTTAATTATCGATAAACATCGTGCAACCGCCAGAGTAAGGTATATAACCTAGTTCAAAGAAATAATTCTAAAAAGAGGCTATCATTAGCGTCAATTACCTCACTCACTAAAGATGCTGATGGGATGTGACGATAAATAACATCTGCAGCCAAAGAGGCATCAGGTGCATTCTGATGGAAAAAAGATGGTAAGATGAATAGGAAAAATTGTGCCTGCTTGTGAGACGAGCAGATGATACAATTTGCTCAAGTTCAGAGACATAGAGCAAGCTAACCTTCACCAAGGTAAGAGTATAACCAACACTATAGTGATGCTTCAGGAAAAGAGAACTGCCAACAAACAAGCATTCAATTTCAGTAGTTAAAACAAATACTTGCAGCTATAAACACAGGCCATTAGATGTCTTCGAACATTGTAAATTATTTTGGTAATATATAATGAATGAAGCATTCATACAATATAAAACATAAAAACGGAGATGGATATGCAAAACACAAGCTGTTTAGCAAGGATCTAACGCTCAAACAGAACAAATAGAAATGATGAGCTTTTCTCATTCAGACAATGAAAAAAATCAAAAATCTATAAATTATGTTAACTTTTATGCATGCGAAAGTATAAAAAAGGTGCCGTTCCAGCAGGGTCAGTAAAAGCAGAACCTGCCACAGCATTTCAAAGAACCATTCGCCATGATAGCAATGCGATCTCCTAATACTTCAGCTTCATCCATCGAGTGTGTCGTCAGTAGTATTATCCTTCCTTTCTTCATTCTTTTTATTAGCTGCCATGTCAACCGCATCGAATATGGATCCATTCCACTAGTAGGTTCATCAAGGATAACAACCTGTAAAGTGTAAACCAAACCAAGATGTTCACCTATAAGATGGATGTCATTTAAAGGGGACGCAACACCCAACCTGATTTCATACCTTGCTGTTTCCTATCAATGCAATTCCTAAAGATAGCTTTCTCTTCATGCCTCCTGAGAGCGCACTGACCACTGTGTTAGCTTTGTCAGCCAAACCGACCTATCAAAGACCACCTCTGTAACTAATCTTATTGAGACTGGGACTTGAGGGAAAGAACCATAATACATTCAAATAAGCACAGAGAAGAAACAACAAACAAGTGACATTCCCGAAGGACGCAAACCAGCTAGGCCAAACACTACTTTTTCTTGCTTTTAGATTTATGGACGCCGACTACAGAATGAAGTTGAATTTAGAGTGAAATGCTTTAAATTTGAATAAGGTCCTCTCAGAACTTAGCAGTTATGAACAAGGAAATAGTACTATGATGTTTATGCACACAACTCATTAACCTGTTGACATGTTATTATGGTTGACTAAAATGAGTACCTGTTTACTTAAAATGAAAGACAAAATGGTATGAGCATCAGACACCAAAACTATCCAAATCAATTTTTACATATTGGCCACCCCTAACCATCCAATCTACAATAAATGGCTCAAAGAAGATAATAATTATGACCGTGGGGAGAGTAACAAGCAATTGAAGCAAGCTCAGAAGAGCAAAAACCAGGGTATAACATGGCATCCTGTTCAACTCCCAGATATATCATATAACAGTACATAAACCTGAAATTCATCATATAATCAATTAATCTAAATAAAAACAAACATACAAGATACCAGCAAACGAATCAAGAAGTTCACAAGCAAGCACCAAAAATGAGCTGCACACAATCGATCATGAATTCAGTAGCTTACTTCTTCGATCATTTCAGAAACAGAGTTTTGCAGGATGTCTTCCTTCGCACCTTTCAACACAGCATAAATTTCCAAATGCTCTTTTACCTGGAGAGGAAAGTTCGAGAATTGAAAGCTCAACAATAGATCCTAAGCACCCACAAAAACACGTCATCCAATTAGTCCAACCTTCAGAGTCAATAATGATTAATGAAGATGGAAGAGAATGAGAATGATTGTTTTCACAAAGGGTGATAAGATTGCCCCAAGGGAGCTTATTTAACATTATAAACTTGACAGCAGAATCAATAGGAAATCCCGTGTAGCCTGGCAGTGATATGAGGGTTAACACAAACAGTGATAAAAAGCCAAAGGTCTTGGAAGGTTTTGCATTCATAAATTTGATCAAACTCTATCCGTAGATTTCAAGAACCAAACTTTGCCGATTGCAGATTTTTTAAAGCAAGAGTCATCGGAAGCCACAAAACAAACTGATTGACATGCCAACATCCAAAAAACAACAACAAACCACATTTACATTAAAACCAGAATATATCTGAAAAATCATTTGAGGACAACAAAGCATGTTATTTGTGGGTACGGTCAAGATAAAGGAAAAAATTCCAAGCATTCTGCCACACGCTTGAGCTATTGGTATGGAGACAAAGAAGGCGTCACTAGATATTGCAAATAGAAATCCTGTTAACCCGATATCTGGCACTTGGTAACAGGTGAGAAGTGTCTTCCATAATTCAAGCTCACAAAGGACACTCGCTCAAGCTCAGAAAAAACAATTGGGTCAGGGAATGTGTTAGGACATAAATAATATTCCTATGCCCTCTCCAAAAAACGAAGGTTTTGGTATAGTCAGTTCTCTAAAATTACACAGTTCCGTGAGGACTGCAACAATAAAAAAATAACATGTCAGAAGCTTACAGTCAATTCAAGAAAGAGAATATCATTCTGTGGGCATACACCCAATTCCTTCCGAATTTCAACCTGAAATGATAAAGAAAAACAATAGCTGCTACATGAAAGAAATCAGGTAACACATAAACCATAATAATAAAGCATATGGGACATGAATTTCGTACTTCATAGTGCATGCTAACAGAAGAGATAATACAATTAGGGAGATGACAGGAAAAAAGAAAAACCTCAGATGAATATGATATGCACTGGAGGTAAGAAATCCATCATGTACAGAAACGCACGTGGACAATGCTCGGTTTTACATAAGTGCTAACTTTACTAGCACATGAGTACGTGACATTAAGAGAAATGTGAGCAACTTCTGACGCTATGGGAAATTACTCATTCAGACAAAGCAAGAAATCAACCAAGCCATACCAGATCTCATTCGCTAAATACTAAAATGTCAGTACTACAACAAAGACATTTTACAGAACATGCGATGAATTATAAAACGAGGAACTCTTCTCTAAGTTTCTAACTGTGAAAGAGAGAATGTGCAGTAGTGAGAAAGGGGAAAGGTTTGAGACAGTCAAATTACCATATCAGCCAAAATATTCCTCCCAAAAACTAAAGCATTCCCTGATGTTGGAGAAAGAAGGCCAACTAGCATTGATATTGTTGTGCTCTTACCAGCTCCATTATGGCCTGAGCAAAATTTATTCGTTAAATATAACCAAATCATCAAGATGATGAGATAACGATGACACCAAAAAAAAAATGAAAAGAAAAGGCACATAATCAAAAAGCGTGATGTAATGCCCATAAAACCACGTCAAGGAAGAAATAAACACACAAAACATCCATACAGAATAGAGTTCAGGCACCTCAGGGGGTTATTCGCTTTCACTAACAACAAAAAGCACGGCCGTCTTCCATTATTGGACATGAAACAGTTTCATATGAGCGTGGTTGCTTACCAGTTGCCCAAGTATCAAGAAATTACAAGAAAGCATCAGCACTGATGCCGAAACTATGACCACGGATTGCCAAAACTCCTCCAATGCCATCGGTGAATCATGAGAATCCCCGCACAAGAATTAACCAGAAATGTGGCATTACGAGGGGGCTTAGCATTTCAAGGAGTGCGGAATCGATGGCAGAAGTCAAACAACAGGAAAGCAAAAATACATGGAGACTAAATACAACACCTTTAAGAACTGCTTAAATCAGAATCTGAATCACAGTTATTAAGGGTGCAAGGATAATTCTCTGCTTTTCTTTAGATGTGTGCAAAATGGGTCCAGTGAGCATGAGTGTTCGGAGAAGATTGTCTGGGGCAATACATATCAGATAAAGGAGAAGAAGCACGATTTTCTACCACTGTCATATCTAGTCCACCCTATTCACAACTATGAAAAAGTTATCTGCATATTACATATCAGGAAAGATGCCGGTAATCGGCACATGACATTTTCAAGTTCCAAGTGATATTTTTTACAATAAAGCACGAAATATTGGTTGTACTTACCTAAAAGAGCAAGAATCTGATTTTCATATAACGTCAGTTGTAAGGAGTTGACAGCACAACACTTCCCCCGTTTAGACGAGTAGACCTTGTGCAGATTCCTGATCTGAAGGCACCTATTATATGCCACAATCAGTTCAAAAAAGTCATTTAAACCAGAAAGATTGGGTCTGCCACATTTACAAACGTGGAAAACAGACCTGCCATCAATTTCTTGCTGTTTCATATCCAAGCTTATACCCTCTATTTCAGGTCTGCAGTGATTAAGCTTTCCAATTTGAACTTTGTTATCGACCTTTGAGTGAAAAGAATGATATTCATCATCCCCTGTCTTCTTTAACTTACTAAATGGTAGGTTCCATGATTTACCCGGCTTATCCTCCACCAGAAGAACCTGATCACATTCGCATACACCTACTTTTGTTTAAAGAGCAAAAACCAGAAAATGGAGAAAGCAAAAGGAAGAAAGACAAAAAAAAAAGAGGCCGCTCTTTTTGTGATGAATAGTTTCCACTCTCCATTTACTCAACAATACACAAATACAGTACCAACTTTACCAAACTGAACATCTTTGACATTGACAAGATGATAGTTACGATATAAATACCTTGTCTAAGTAAAATCCAATACCACAGTACAGCACTGAGTCAAATATCATCATCAATAGGCATACTAAAAAATTAACGCCTGA
>JAOVYX010020612.1:0-16820 GCA_035668315.1 Drosera spatulata | reverse complement strand
CAATTATACCCCCGATCCATGCTCAGCTCTTCATCCAGGAGTCAATCGCAAAGCTCTCGAGGGATTCCAGAGGATTATTATCAGCTGAAGGAAGAAGTCCTCACCCTTCGATAGAGCTAGGCCAGGATGGAGCAGCAGATGCCCTTCCTCTTCATGAAGATGGGTGAGGATCCTTCCACATGTCAGAACGAGGCTGGTAGAGCTTTTCTTCCTTTTCAACCACCTCCGAATGACGACTCCTATCCCCCAGAGCAGCGTGATGTTCGACTACCTGGCCATTGATGCCTATTAGGTTGTTGTAAACTCTTTACATGTGTATCACTCGAAATTTTAGTTCAATTTGATTAATGTTTGTATATTTCTGAGTTCCTCGATATTCCAGGTACATGTATTTGTATTAATACGCATTGAAATTCTGATTTAGTTTTTAAAAAATTAAACTCAATTGGCGACGGAATCCGTCGCTAAATGTCAATAATTTAAAGAGTTTTTTAGCGACGGAATCCATCACTATTTTTTTAGAGATTGATTCCATCGCTAACTTTTAAAAAATGAGGAATGACATTTAGCGATGGAGTCCCTCACTAAGTCATTAAATTCTACGACGTAATTTTCGTCGCTAAGTTTGTAACTATGGGAAAAAAATTAACGACGAAAAAAGTAAATCCGTCGCTATAATTTTGTTTTAGCGACAGATTCGTCGCTAATTTTTGATTTAGCGTTGGATTATTTCTATTGCTAATCTGTTGTTAAAAATTTTTAGCGATGAATTTTTGGCTTTTTGCGACGGAAAATTTCTGTCACAAAATAGCCCTTTTTTTGTAGTGATTGCTCTAGGTGGTCTACTAGTGTTTCTCCACCCGTTCTGTTGCATTCTACACGTGCAGACGAGCTTCAGATGTGGTTTTCTCCATGCAGTATAGGAAGTATTATTCCACGTTGAGTAATTTGGTGCATACTGGTGTCTGTATGGCCTCTTATTGGTTTCAATCTTATGATTCCAGACCATGTGCACATTGTGGTGTTTACACCAGTTCGAGATGATACTTTACTCAAGGGTTTAACTCTTTGGGTTTGAGCAGTAGAGGCTTTACTCATCTGCTCTCCTTGTTCAAGAGAGGCTTTACCCTTTTGCAAGATTTTTACAGTGGTCTGCTTTACCTTTTTCTGACTGGCTATGACATTATCATTCATTTTTTAGTGTGAAAGGTCATTCAACCAGTCCTTGTAGTCTAATCCTGACCGATCATGTGAAGATTAACCCATATTTAGCATCTTTTGCAATTCAAGGGTATTTTCATTCCATGTGTCTACTTCAGCTTGCAGCTCAGCATTTTAGTTTGTGATTATTTCCACTACTGCATTGAGAAGCTTTACCCTTTCATGTGATTCTTTCAGCTTATTTTGAGCTACTAGCAGGTCATTTGATATATTGTCGATTTCTTCATATGCTACTTTATAATTCTCTCTAAGATTTGCAATCAATTCAAGATTATCTTTATTTTTCCTTGAAAGGGCAATAAAGTTCTCTTGAAGAGCCTCTTTTAATTCTTCTAAAGAGGCATCTGAGTTAGAGAGATCAAATACCTGTTGCTATTCTTCATTCCTTGCCATGAGACGGAGCTGAGCATTTGAGATTGTTTCTTCATCATCTGAGTCTGTCTCACTCCATGTTTTACCAGCATAGGCCTTGCACTTTTCTCTCCTTCCAGAGCTCCTTTTGCTATATTCCTTTTTGTTCCTCTGTGCAGATGTTTCCTGTGTAGGTCGTCTACATTGTGCTGCAAAGTGCCCTAACTTTCCACAGTTGTAGCAGAGCTCCTTTTCTACTTCTTTGACATTGCTTTGAGATGTTCTTCTTGAAATTTTTCTTCTTAAACAGCTTTCTGAACTTCTTGCCCATCAGTGCAAGTTCTTCTGATATTACCTGTTCACTTGCAGACGAGGTGTCACTGGTTTTCTCTTTTGCCATGGATCTCAGAATTTTTTCTTGAGCTTTGAAGGCCAAAGTTTTCTTCCTAGCCTCATCAATTTGTCTTTTCTGCTCAACTTCCAGATTGTAGGTATGCAGCACACCATATAGCTGTGCCAAGGACATCTTAGCAAGATCTCTTGACTCCCTTATTGATGTAGTCTTTGTTCCTCATATCTCACCAAGTAATCTCATAAACTTTAGGTTAACTTTTTGTTGTCAAAAGTTTTTCCTAAAGTCTTGAGATTGTTGATGAGGACATTGAATCTTTCATAGAAACTGGTCAAGTTTTCATCAAATCTCATTGAGACACAATCGTACTGCTATATCAGGACATCCTTCTTGTTTTCTCTTATTTCATTTGTTCCTTCATTTCTGAGCAGTAGGGTGTCCCATGCTTCCTTTGCAGTGGTTGTATGAACCACTATCTCAAACATTTCATCATCAAGGGCTTTGAATATTTGATTTCTTTCCCTTCTACCCACCAACACTAAATCCCAGTCCTCTTTTGTTTAGAGGGATTTGGGTTTGTCCACTTCCCTGGATGCATCAACTGGATCTGGCATGTTTGGTATGTATGGCCCATCTGTGATTACATCATGCGTTCTTTCATTTATTGAATCAAGATGTGCAAGTAATTCTCAGCTTCTAGTGATTGAATTTGTCAAATGAGCATGCTGGTGACTCTCCACTGTTGGGGCATTTGGATAATTTTGGAGGAGCCATGTTTTCTTTACAAAATAAATTGTTAGTAACATCTTTGCAGAAATAAATAAAAAGAAATGACATTTTCTTTCCAAAACTGCGAGGTCTGAAAAGTCAGGCTCTGATACTAATTGTAAGATCCACAGGTACAACCTAGAGAGGAGGTGAATAGGTTGTTTTAATATCTTTCAGTATAATATAGCGGAATATTTCATTTGAATACACTGATGATCTTTGAAAACTACCATGGGTGTCTGCAGCAGAGACTTATACTTTGAGAATTTATCTCTGTTTGCTATTGTGATTGATTTCTAACAGTTCTAAACATGCAAAGCAATGGAAAGCAAGTAAAGAACACAGGATTTATAGTGATTTTATCAAGTGATAAACAAGAGCTTAGTCCAGTCTTCCCTTGATGACCAGTATAGTCAATCCAAGAGATGAGTTCACTATCTTCTTGTTTTTGGCTTACAAGACAACCCCTTTACAAGTTTGCTAACTTGTCAAAGGTGAAGAACTTAGTCCCCTTGCATAGATCCTTTGCTGAACTCTGCAGCACCTTCTGTTCTTCAATATAAACTTGTGAACCCTTTGTTGCACCCTAGTCTGCTACAACTTCTCACACTGCTCACTTGAAGTCTTACTGCACTTGTCTTTCTTTCATAGCAAAAGTGATTCTTGGATTCAAACAATTATGAAACCTTAGCTTAAATCTAGCCGTTGTTGAAGTCGTCCTCTCTTTGAAATATCACTTTCATGCTACCCTCACAAACCCGCGATCTCTACTTTTGATGAAGGAAACGACACTGACACAGTGTAAAAAGCAACACGTGAACCTTGACTTCATGTGGATCCTTCTGATGAACTCAGTCTTACTGTCCTTAAACCTTACTGTAGCAAACATTTTCACACGGATGCCAAGGTAAACCATTTCTTACTGTAGAAACCCAAATGCTCAAGCCTCACTTTCCCTTTACGCATGACCTCAATGCTACTAGTCTTACAGCATTCCTTCTTGAATCAACCTTACTACGTTTCTCTCTCAATCAGGCTTGTTGTATTCCTTTCTAAATCTGCCTTACAGCATACCCATTATAGGCTCATTTTTCAAGCAGACGAGTCTCAATCTTAATGCATACTGAAACATTTTAAGATTAAGGTTTGTCTATCATTCAATTTTTATACATCATGGATTTGACTCAACAACATCAATGTAACACTAACATTCATTTCTTCATCCATAAGACCTCATTTGGTACATGAGATAAGCAATGGGATTGGATAGTTAATCCCTCTCAAGGTGAACAGACATATGAATAATTAATACCATTTATTCAGATAACCATGCTTATCCCCTCATTAACAATTAGACAAAAGCCCCCCCCCCCCCCTCTCTCCCAGGTGTCCTCATCGATGTCTCCTTCTCAGCTTCAGTTCGTTCATTGAACTCAAACACTCAACTCAACTCAACATGCATACTCCTTCTCAGCTTCAGTTCGTTCATTGAACTCAAACTCTCAACTCAACTCAACATGCATAACCCTTCACCTGTCTAGATTCCTCGCAACTCTCTGGCTCAATTTTTCCAATTTTGAAGGTTGTCAACTTGACGGATTTGATTAGGTTAAAATTGCTGTGTTTCATCAGTTGTATGTGGCGAGTTTGCAGTTATTTTTTTATTTTATTTTTTTGTCCTCTGCATTATCCTTTTGAGATTATGCAACAAGATTAAGCTCGTGGATGTTAGAATTATAATTCCTTGAGATTCTATTTGCAAGCAATGTTTTATCTTATTTGATTTTTGAATCAAATATATTCTCATCAATTTTGTGTGACTATGCTATGCGAGGAAACAAGCAAGAAGTTGGAATCATGGCAAGTACGAATGGTCATGAAGTTGACAAAACAAATGCAAGAATGAAGTTACATGCAGCTATATCGACTCTGAACTTATCTGCCCAAGAGCAATTACGGGCGACAACAAAAATGGCTATGTAACTGAAGCTGGTTGATTGCTTTTTTAGTATTCTAGACAAATTTCGCGCCATGTGGGTTAGAATGTTGCTTGATGGAACGCTCCATGGTTAGAGTCTGCTCTCTACATGGAGGAATTATGATTTTCAAACATTTGTATTGCTGGGCATGTACTTCATGTTCGCATTCTAGTTTCTCTTTTTATTTTGCATGTTGCAGGAGATTTTTTTTGTGTATGGTACTTTCATGTATCTCATGCTAACTCTCTGTTTACTCTTTTTTCCATGCCTCAGTTATTTTCAAAGTGTCACAGTCGATTTGAGTATTTGGATATGATGTTGTACTGGACAATTCGTTGAGTTTGATATTGTGCTTGATATGATGTTGTACTCTCTATTTTTTTATTTTTTTTCTATTCCCTGCCTCAGTTATTTTCATGTATCTCATGCTAACATAATTCTGATATTTTCAGATGAAAAAAGTTCATTCGGTTTGGTAGATATCAAGCTTGAGATTTACATATGATTTTTAAAAGATTTCAAGTAAATGTTTAATTGAGTTTGTTAGATATCAAAATAACAATTTTTATCCATTCAAAAAAAAAAAAAAACCAAATTTTATTATCGTCTCATTTCTTATCTTCAATTAGTTTACTGGGAACGGTATATTTGAAAAATTAAACATAATAATAGATATTTATCCAAGCTACCAAACAAGAGAGTGGATTAAACACAGAATCGGATTGAATAATCTCATAAATACCAAACATAAACTGGATAGGATAAATAATACCCAGATAACTATTGATGGGATTAATAATATCTGGATTAGTAATCCTTCCTAATCTCATCCTATGTACCAAATTAGGCCTAAAAGTATAAGGCCCTCGCCTTGTCCTTCCCCTTCAGTTGCGAACCCATTTTCATATCCCGTCTTCCTCTTGATACATTCTAAATCACACGACCGTAGCCAAGTTTCACTCAAGAATACTAGGCAGAAAACTTACCCTCTCAATGAGGTGTTTTAGTGTACGAACTGTTACGGTGTTCCCCAGACACTAACAGTTCCATGATAGTGATGCGTGGTGTCGTATACACGTCAAATTAATATTTATAAGTATTCACTTTCACTCTATGAATATAGAATTAATGCAGTAGTAGAAGTAAGGGTCAAACCCACAGGGAATCGTAAATGTCTAACTAAACTAATTTAAAGTAGTTATTATTCTAGAAATGATGGGTGTGTTTAAAAAGGTAATCACTAAGCTAAACTAATTACTCAAAAGAAGATACAATTAAAATAGATAGTAATGTGTATTGTTTAGATTAAGAAAAATATAGGGATAATGGTTGAGTCATTTTGAATCATTTAGATCAATCATTGATGTTTTTGGATCTTAGGTGTAATGATTAATGTGAAATGTTTGTAATAAATATTGCCTTAACTCACTACGTTCCTTAACTTCTAACTTCCAATTACCTCGGATAGTTAAACTAACTCAAGAGATCTAAATCAGTTCAATTAGCTCGAACATGACTTAAAACACAAGAATTGAATCATAACATGAAACTTAACATTCATAACAATCATAACAATTAGCTTAAACTAATCATGTTACATGCATTTGAAACCATTGATTGGATATGACAATTTGCTTAAATCATATTATATCAATTAGCTACTAAACTAAACCATGTAGTATGATTTATAGCTTTAACCTATGTATTTTAGGTGATCAATCTAACATACACATGTTATATGATAATTCTAATAGATTTCATGCATCAATCCTTCATCAAGCACCTCTGGTTTAACTTAAATGCTCAACATCTCATGATCTAATGACATCTAAACTAATCAACAAATCCCTACTAATGAACTACTCACACATAATCATCGAATAAATCATGGAATTAAGTAAAGCAATGTAAACAATCATTCTGCAGAGTTTAACAAATTAAGAATAAGTGTTTTACAATACACGTAGGGTTCCAAACTAAAGTCCAACGGGATCTTATGCGTTGCGGATCAAAATCTCTTCAATTTCCTCTCCAAAGCTCGTCTTTCTTGCGTCTCTCGCCCTCTTGATCGCCTCTGCCTCCCTGAGCATTTCCCCTTTTGTTCTCTACTTAGAATAACTTTAGGAGACGTATTTATAGACGAGGACTTGCAACCAGATCGATCCGACGGGTGAAACTCATTATTTTGCAAATGAAGAAACGTCGCGGCAGCGACCACGTCTGTCGCGTCCGCGACAGGTTAAAATCTGAAAATGTGCTGAAATACCACAGTCGCATCCGCGACAGATGGGCGTCGCGCCCGCGACAAACTATTGATGCCCTCGACACAGTGGTCGTGCCCGCGACGGATGTGCAGTAAACCTTAAAATCAAAACTAAAAATAATAAACGACGTCCAAAAATTCTAGAAACTTATACATGACATCTAGACATGCTAATCTAGCTCAACGTTACAAAACATCATCGTATAAACTCTCGAAGCATGTGAAATGACGATGAAACGTAAAATACAGCTTTTTGAGTTCATAACTTGCTATTTTCTTCATTCTTTTTCATTTTTTGCTCTAAACTTCACGTCAATCTGCCAAAAACATGAAAGCACAGCAGTATCAATATTTCAAGATAAAAAGACGCTAAAAATATAATTTAGATAATATAAAAGGAATAAAACAAACATTTACAATAAAAAAATGATGTGTGTTTTCATATACATCAGATAGTGTCATTAATTTTCACGGCTCCCCCAAGATAGTCCCTCGAGGGCAGCTGCTTGAAAAGTTATGGTAACGTCGGCATGACCAGAGGTGTTCTGCTCCCCTTTTCTTCTTTTCTCGATACCGTTTATGATATCGTCCAAGGCATGCGTCTGGCCAAGATTATTCTTGACTACCCGAGACTGATCCATGGGTCTTGGATCTCGATGTTGTCTTTTTCATTTTTTCCGGGCTTCCATCCACACGACTTGATTGGGCTTGCGTGCAGGTCATGTTGCTAGAGATCGCAGGCTCGCGACTTGAAAGATTGGGCTCATGTTCCTCCATTTCATCTTCGTTAGGCCCACATGAGGATATTGAGCGCTACTGTAGTTGTCCACCCGAGACTTCTGACTGGAATAACGACTGATTCAAATTCTCTCCCAAAATCGTCGCTAGACCTTTTGGAAACTCATGATACGCATCATCATTTATGAGAAGTTTCCCTACCTTGCCTAATTGCCACCCCATTGTAAGATTGTTACCTAAAATGTCACTTTCTGTAACCTTCGGCGTTTCCGTTTTCTCTTCGCCGGAGCTCCGACAGTCTTGGCCCATTGCCTAATTGCCTAATTGCCTAATTTTTGATGTTGAGTGATCGGACACGACTGCCTCTTTGACCTTGACGAAACCTGAGCTGAGCTTTTCTGTGAAGGTTCTCTAAGCCATGTCCTATACTGATAAGTCTCGACTGGACCTTTGTCTTTTTCTACAAATCAGAACCGGTTCCCTTGAGCAGTCGATCACTCGATGGCCAATAATACCATAACAAAAACAAAAAGTTGGGATTTTCTCATAACTAAATGACACCCACGACTTCATTCCTCCTTTCAAAGAAACATACTACCACGGATTAAAGGTTTTTCCATGTCGAACTCCACTTTCACTCGCAGTCGATTCCCTATAGCCTAACCCCTATCGTCGGCCTCCACCTCAAGCACCCTACCTACTTTCCTGCCCTTTAACTCAGCCATGCCAGCAAGAAGATATCCTAGTGGCAGTCCCTCGCATTGCAGCCAAATTGGAACATGCTCAAAGTTGTAGTCGTTTATGCGTTTGGCATCATCGTATAGGCATAAAATGAGAAAGTTGTTGTCGTTATGCCACGACCCCCTCGAAGAATTCTTCGATGTCTTTGGATCGCTCGAATTTGAAAATGAAGACATTACCGCCCATACTTTTGCACTCAACTCCACTCTGCATAGCCCATGCACGAACCACCGAAGTCCTCAATACTTCAATGGAGATTGGACGGGATGAAAGTAGTCTGGCCAGCACCTTACTGCTTGGCAGAGATTTCCTGCCACCCTCTTCTCCCTGCTCAAGGCCGATGGGATCCCTTTCCTTCGTCGTTAACCTAAGTTTTCGGCCCAACATCAACACACATTCATCTACATCATTTTCTCCCATTGGCGGATCTTCTTTTTCCCACCTATCTTGGGAATCTTCACCGGAGATAGGCTAGAACCAACCCCGCGTTGTCTCTCGTCTCAGGGAAAACCCCGCTCCACCAGAGAGAACCCTAGAGAGCTAACCTTTAGGATTAATATGAAACAGATGTGATTTAGATTAAAATATTGAATTTTTTTAATGTTAACTTATATTAATATATCATATTGTTATAATGTTGAATATTTTTGATGTTATATGAGGAATGACCATATCTATATTTCATGTTAATAAACTATCCTATTTGTTTATGTGAGGCTCTTAATATTTTTATTAAATCAATTTATGTCATGCGTGTGTTATTACGTCATAATAATCACAACCTTACACCATACCTTAAATCACACCATACCTTAAATTATGATCAAACCAATGATTGTTATAAAATCATGATGATGTTCACATATTTTTAAATATTCTGTAATATTGTTTACAACCTTAAGTATTAATCACTTTGTTAAGCTCATTTTCATCTGAATCATCTCCACAACTTTTAAACGATGGGAATTCATTCACGAGTTGGATATATTTGAGTTTCGTTTCACATATCTTGCTTTTTCTCTTGATCGACCATTTGCTTGCCCTATCTATTACTTCATCCGTTTCAATTTATTTATAACACTTTTTTTTTTGTTAGTCTCAATTTATTTGTAACACTTCTATTTTTTTTCTTATTTGTTAATCAATTTATATTAATAATATAATTAAACTACTTCACCATCTCCTCCCTCCTCCTATCTCATTATTTAAAATCTCACTTACGTCCCATTATCATTAAAAAAAATACTATTTTTTCATCAAAAATTATAAAAATTCAACCCATCCATAAAACTATTTATTGAATCAAATCGTTTTATATAAATTGAGATGAAGAAAATATTAGTTTATTTATATGGAAGATATCAGTTTTATATGCTTGACTACGAGTGCATCAACATAGTGATATACTCTACGGTTCAAGTTGCTCTTGCATGTAATAATAACATGCTTTGGAGCGTTTAAAATATGCAATCGTGAAATGGCCGAAACCTTGTGAAGTATGACAAGTCTCGTGCCCAACAAAACTCTTCAATCAAAAGAAAAGAAATTCTCATCTTTCCCAGCCGACCTCAACAACGTCCCTGACGTCTCAATCGAAACCCCGATTCCGGCGAATTTCGCCGCCTAGTCACTCAACGATGCAAATCCAAGGACTGATGTTAAACCGATCACCGCCGCCGCCATCAGCAACAGCAAGCTGCATCAGGGCGCAACAAACCCTAGAACCTTCCTGTTCCTTCCATCCCCTTTCTGTTTGTTCCCCTTCTCCAGTTCGTCACATCAAGGTGGGATCTCTTTTCTCCTCGACTTACTCCTTTTCTATTGGATTCTGGTGTTTTGGATCAGTGGATGAAATAATTTATTGATTGTTGAGTTCGTGTTGGATGGAATTGTTGCTGTGCAGAATTGGAGTCCCTTGGGAGCTCATGTGAGAGGCTTGGCTAGTGGATTCTCCCCGTCTGTTTGTGCTCGGCGGTCTGCTGCTCGAAGGCAAGGTCGGTGTTTGTCTTACAGTGGATAATTATTGAGTGAAATTGGTTGCGTGGTGTTCACAATGAACGAATTGGTGTGGCTTCAGGTTTCTGAATTTGCTGTTACGAATTTTTGTTGTGGTATGTGATATGAGGTGATTCAGTAGTTGTTGAAGGACTTATCCTCTTAAATCTTTCTGGTCGTCTTACTTTCATTTCTTTTCTCGTTGATTTTCACCTTGCTTTTCTAGAATTGGATTAATCTTGTGTTTTTTCTGGGGTTCTTATTAAGAGTAATGTGTTTTCCCTGTACGGTAGTATGTAATTGTAAGCTTGTGTTCAAGTTCAAGGCTAGAACTTCTTGAAACTTAACTTGGTAGTCATAGTTTCTTGAATGTTTTTCCCTCTGTATGGCATATTAATGCTATGAGATGTGTTTAGGTCCTTTTGGATGTCCTGAACTTTGCCTCCCAGATGGTTGAAATGGGTCTTAGTACTAAGAGTGCTGACACCAAAATTTTAAGCAAGTAAAAATGCAACAAGCATCAACTTCCGGAGCAATGATGCACCACTTCTTCTGTTTGGCAGCTTAACTTAACCGTCCACCTTCTTCCAGGACCTCCTTGTTTGCAAAAGTGCCTCATTTTTATTTTTTATTTTTCCAAATTACCTTTTTTTTTTTTCATATGGTATGACTGATGATGTGGTTCTCTCAAGTGATAAGTTCTCAATGACGTTCTTCTTGCTCTTGCAGTCATAAAAGCTATTGCTACTCCTGATTCAACTGTTGAGTTGTCCCTGAGAGCAGAAAATATTGAGCTAGTATTGGATGAAATTCGGCCGTATCTCATGGCAGATGGGGGTAATGTGGCCCTTCATGAGATAGATGGCAATGTTGTACGGTTGAAGCTGCAGGGTGCATGCGGGTCTTGCCCTAGTTCTGTAACAACCATGAAATTGGGTATTGAGCGCCGCCTGATGGAAAAGATTCCTGAGGTAGTTGCTGTAGAAGCAGTGCCTGATGAAGAAACCGGCCTCGAGATGAACGAAGAGAATATCGAGAAGGTATGGCTTCAGTTTTCAGCCACTGATAAAATTAAAAAAATATTTGTGCTTTAAATATACCATTATTTTGATACACGAATACATATTTGAGCTGCTCCTTGGCTATATATGGATTTTTGTAGGTTAGTCACTAGTGTCATATAGAAGGTGTAGTAACCGAAGGAGGATGATGTAGTATTTCTCATTCTTTAAAGCCGTCTCTCCTGGTTGTTGCTCTGTTTCTCTTACTCTTGTCGCAACTGCATGAGAATAACATTCCTAAAGTACTGATGATTTAAAAAAAGCTTGCTAAATAGAGTTCGAGTACCTATAGGCATATCAATGAAGGACCTATAATTACTTGAATATAAATAAAATTTTGGGACAGTGAATATCCATGTTAGCATGATCAAGCTATCGAGTTTTAAAATTCTCAGCTGATTTCTTTATTATAATTGACAGTTGATTGGGACTAATTTTATGAATTGTCGTGTTATTCATTGTGCACGTCTATCAGTAGTCTCAATTGGTAGGTTTTAACGTTCTTGGGAGTCTTAGTTTTTCTTCCGAAGACCTCTACTGAATCTTGAGGGGTATAGAGTTTTGACTTTCATGTAGGCTTACTGATCCACTGCGTGCTAAAACATAGAAAGAAATCATGGACGGCGATGTGAGATTTCAAACTGGAGCTTTTGGTGCTGTAAGTACAAGGAAATCTAGAGCGCTGTTGATCTAGGGTGCAGTTTATCTAGAGTGGCTAAATTCTGAGAGTTGCAGAATTCAAGCCTTGCGTAGGACTGCTTGAGCTGCTTGGCTATTAGCAGAAGCTGAAGTCTTGGTTACTTCTCAATTCATTTGAGGGATACTTGATCTGTAGAAAACAGTTGAATTATAAGTCTCTTCAATGTTAGTCTTGACGCTTGATGGGATCACTACTGTGCTATGTTGAAAAAAACCCTTTTTACTTGTCAATAGGATTGCAAAGTATTTATTTACTAGCATGATCAGGTATGCTGATCAATCCTCGGAATGTTTGCTACCCCAATATGGTGAAATCTACCACAATATGGTGAAATAACAATCTCTGCTGGGGAATCTACTTTACTGGCATCAGTGATTCTGCTGCTTGGAACTAAATAAGTTTTCAGTAGGAGGATACTGCTGAACGTTTCAATAGGAGGACAGTGGTGATCTTATAGACGTAAATTTTCCATTTTCCAATTCAAAGAATTCATGGATTTCTCAAATTTTTTGTATGGGTGCATGCTAAACTAGGTAAAGGCTGATACTAGAGAACCTATCAGAGCTTGGGGATAGCCATGACCACAGTTCAAGAGCCACCGGTTCCTGTTTGGAACCTCTGGTTTCATTTTACTAGAAGGGGAAACTGAAGCTTGACTCTTATGGAGTATGCTGTCATGGTCCTGAACCACCAGTTCTAGTCTGGTTTTGATTTTGATATAGTTCTGATAAGTTTTCCACTTTAAAATACTTATGAAAGTTTTCTATTGCATGCAACATTCCCACAAGTTATGCATAAAGGTTTTTTTTAAAGCAAAACCATCTACTTACATCTACAGAAAAGGGGATGATGACGACCCAAAGTTTATGGTGTTCGATTTGCTCTGGAGGAAGAAAACCATGTTCAATACAAAAAATAATTAATGAGTAAATAGGGTTTAAAAATTGAGTGAAACTGCCCGTTTGATTTTAGGTTTTGGGGAATCGAAGAATTAATATTATACTCCCTCTGTCCCAAAGAAATTGTAGCCGGTTGACTTGTCATGATAATTTATGTGTGTGTGTTGAATTTAGGAGGAAAAACCATCTTGTCCTTGTGAGTGTGTGAGAGAGAGGGGAGTGAGGAAAAAAAGAAAGAGAAATTTTGATGGGGTGGTTGATAAAAGATAAAGTAGGGGTAGTTTGATAGTTTTGTATGAAAAAAATTTGACAAATAAGGATATGTTGTTATTTATATGGGACGGTCCATAAAGAAAAGTGTTGCAATTTAATTGAGACGGAGGGAGTAAAACAGTTCGGTTGCTTTTTTTAACCAAGACCGTCACCACATGGTTCGAGTCTGGTTCAACAACGGAACTGTGATCATGATGATGTCTACTTTGGCAAGGAAAAGGAGGTGAGAGATGTGTTTGAAGACTTTTTTTGATGAGGAGATGTGTTTGAATACTTAGTCCTACAGAAACAGTCTCTGTTAATTGTTGTACTCAGATGGCTGACACTAAAGATTAAGCAATTTTCTATTTTGATGTGTTTGGCCGCTTCATGAGGAATCCTATTTGATGGGAATGCTATTTAGCCGTTTCATCTTGGTTGGACACTCTTGTTTAGGAAGTTTAAGTCTAGAGGGTGACATGCTCTGTTTGGCTAAGGCTACTTATAATTTTGTCCCAGGTTCCGGGTCTAGTTTTAGTTTCAATTCTTTTTTCTTTGTTTGCGATCTTGAAGGTAGTGATTAACACAATGCTCGAATAACTTTAAAATTGTTTAACAGGTTCTGGAGGAAATAAGGCCATACCTTGTGGGATCAGCTGGAGGATCTTTGGAACTAGTGGCGATCAAAGACCCTATAGTTAAAGTTCGAATCACAGGTCCAGCTGCAGGGGTAATGACGGTCCGAGTAGCAGTCACACAGAAACTACGGGAGAAGATTCCAGCTATAGCTGCTGTTCAACTTCTATCTTGAAGGTTACTGGATACAAACGATGCTGCCAAGTTGTGTTTTGGGTAAATCCAGGTCTCCTTCGGAATCAGAATGTAGATCTTTGATCATGTACAGGTGATTATACAATAATTTGGGTGCTTTCAGCACATGCTTGTATTTTGATGTATAACCGAGAGCAATTCACGAAGAAAGTAGAGGCTGCTACATATTCCTGTACACGTTATTTACAAATCTGTCGATTTTTTTTTTTTTTTTTTTTTTTGTTCTTTTAGAGAAGGCCCATTACGGGCAAATTCATTGCTCTCGTTCCGAATTACATATTTGGAGAATATACACTGGTAATGGACCATCCGCATATCCTGGCCTACTACAATCAGCAATATAGGAAGCCATTTCGTGCGCTACATGGTTTGCCTCACGATACACCCAAGGGCACTGAATTTCTTGGAAACCAGACATCAACATAAGGCATTCATTAACAATCTTGCCCTGTAGAGAAAGATCATCTGTCCCTTCTTCCAGCATTGCCATGATTTCCTTGCAATCTGATTCAATAATTATACGCTCCATGCTAGTAGATTTTGCCATCTCCAATCCGGTTCGAACTGCTAGAGCTTCGTCGACCACCGGGCTATTTATTGATAGGAAATTCTCACCTCCGGCGAGTTGCATGACTCCAGCACTATTCCGAATAACAGTGCCCACATTAAGGACTCCATCCACCTTCTTCGACACATCCACATGGATTTTCAATCCATCAGGCAGAGGCGCCTTCCATTTTACCATCTTACTATCAGCTCTGTTCACTGGACCATTGCTCTCCTTAGCTGAGGCTGCTTGATATTTCTGTACCAGGTTGTGGGCTAGTTTCCCAACTAAGAGTGCCGGCTTGACTGGCGACCCATGGATCTTACAATTTTTGTTATTCCAGAACTGATACATCAGGGACAATGCTACTGTTGCTTCTTTCTTGCTTAAATTTTCTATTGCTCCAAACCACCAATCATGGAACCGAAGCTGTGGGGGAGGGAAGTCAATACTACTCAAGCTTCTTCTCCAGACTTCCTGAGCGGCTGGGCATGTTACAAGGATATGCAGTGTGGTTTCACTAGCATTCTCACACCATGGACAGGTATCGGCTACTTCCATATTCCATACCCCTTTTCTGCAGATTATATCTGGTAGGAAGAATGTCAAGATCCCATAATTCCCACCATGGTAATGTTCCAGTATCATCAGCAAACACCTACGAAAATCTGTAGTCAAAAGCCGCCCGGTATGCACTCTTGACCGTGAATATCCTCTTACGATCTAGTTCCCATGCCCACTAATCTTCACAGTTGACAAGTCCAACTGGAACTTTATTGATGGCTTGTGCAATCTCGACAGGGAATGAAGCATCTATTGTCTCATGATTCCGACGTCTCGTTGGCACATCAACCAGTTCTAAGAGCATAGCAGTGGGCACCAATGCCCCAGGTGTATAAGGAACAACGAATGACGGCAATTCAGGCACCCATGGCTCACCAAAGATCCGTGTGTTCTGCCCTGAGCCCAGTCGCTTACATAATCCCATAAGCAGAGAGATCTGGTTGACAATAGACTTTGCCACATATAGGATGGACATTGCCCTGGTTTCGCATCAAAGATAGACGAGCGTAGAAAATATTTAGCTTTGAGGACTCAAGCTGTCAGTGAATTCGGGTTTTGAATGATCCTTCACAATTGCTTGGCCAACAAAGCATCGTCAAAGCAACCGAATTCCCGCATCCCTAACCCTCCCTGAGACTTCAGCCTGCAAAACCTCACCCACTTCATCTAGTGCACGCACTGTTTATCTTCCTTAGACTCCATATAAATCTGTTGCATATTCTGTGCAAGTCATCCACCACTCCCTCAGGCAACCGGAAGCATGACATAATGTAGATGGGAATCGCCCGGAGAACAGCTCCTCTTTCCCAGCAAAAGATAGGAGCTTTCCGTCCCAGCCCTGTAACGCCTTCGCCATACGATCTCTAACTCCTGCAAAGATTGATTTTTTTGACCTCCCACACACGGATGACACACCTAAATATACACCAATATCCTGTTCCTCTCGTATACCTAGGATCCACCCAAAGCTCTGGCGAATGTGGCATGGAGTGTTAGGGCTAAAGCAGACGGACGGATTTCTCCCTATTGATTTTCTGTCCCGAAGCGAGCTCATAGGTCTGAAGGATTCGGTGCAACTCCTCTGCTTCAGATTGCTTCGCCTGCCCCATGACAAGGCTATCGCCAGCAAATAGCAAGTGGTTGATGCTCGAGGTCGCACGGCATACCTTCACCCCCTTAAGCCTCCTATGAACCCAGGCATTACGAGAACACTTCAGCACATGTAATGAAAAGATAAAAGGAGATATCGGGTTGATGTGTACGAAAACACACATTATTTTTTTTATTTTGAACGTTTGTTTTATTATTTTTTATTGTCTAAATTATATTTTTAGTGTCTTTTTATCATGGAATGTTGATACTGCTGTGTTTTCATGTTTATGACAGATTGGCTTGGCATTTGGAGCAAAAATGAAGAAGGATGGAGAAAATGATAATCCACGAACTCAAAAAGCCGCATTTCACGTTTCATTCCATTGCATGTGCTTCGAGAGTTTTTACGACGATGTTTCACCATGTTTAGCTAGATTAGTGTGTTTAGATATCATGTGTAAGTTTT
>JAOVYX010020611.1:0-16820 GCA_035668315.1 Drosera spatulata | reverse complement strand
GAAGTAACATTTTGGCGGTGCATTTGTAACAAGTAATCCACTCAAGAAGCTGAAGTTTCGACACACAAAGGTCTTCCAAACCCATCATCTAGACTACATTGTAGCCCAGAGGCTACGACAAAATTTAACTTCAAACATACCATACAGGCTTGTGAAATTTGAATTTCCAATGAAAGGACTGCGAAACAGGGGATAGTCTTTCTAAGATCTAATCACTATTTAGCCACAGAGTACCACTTCCAGTAAAAACTTCAATCAAGCAATAACAATTCACTACGTCAAACAGGTTCCAGCAACGAAATTTTCTGTTAAATTATTCAATGAAATGCAAGAACATAGAGTTCACGTGCGCTCACGCGCACATGTAACGCTACATAGTACATAGGCACCCGGATTGGCATAGGAGAACATACTACAATATGATCGCATAGCATGAATGCTTTGAGCTGCCAAGAGCTCTTTACATTTACTGAATGGTATGAAGTACCTGGGAGGTTGGCAGCGTAAGATAGGAGCTGATAAATTAGCAACTGGACTGATCCCTTTGCTCTGAATCGCTGAACAACTTCTACCATTCTCAGGTGAAGATAATCCCACTCCGAGACCTCAAATCATAGAAAACAAGCAAAAAACAGAAAGCCAATCACAATCATCACTAAATAATCAAAATGGATTTCAAGAGAAGAAAAAACTATATCAACCCATCACTCAAAACCCCAAAACAAGCGAAAACCACATTCACAAAAAGAAAAGTTCAAGCAATGTAAGCATACCCAGATGATGAGGCTTCGGCTCCCTTGAAGAAATGGAGCAACTGTGTCTGCAGATAGCCTCACCAATCCTCATCTTGTAGTCCTTGATGACAAACCTAGACATGGAAGCCATTGAAACAACAGATCTCAAACCTGAAATGAACCAAGGGTTTTGGAGTTGTTTCTATTCAAATCATGGGACTTCAAAGAGAGAATAAGAGGAGAGTGAAGGAGAGCCACAGAATGGAAGTACACTCTAATCCAAAACCAAAAGGTGAACAAAGACTTTTTGAATATGATGAGTTGGGAAGCGTTGAGTTGTTGATTTGTGATCTTCCTTGATGTGCTGGGTGGCATGGGCCTCACCACCATGGGTGTCTTCTGTAACCCTGTAACTGTCACCAAAAAAGGCAAGCATAAATGAAAAGAGGCTACTCTCACATGGTTGGTAGTGTAGGCCCAGATGGTCCACGTGAGCAAGAAAAATCTATATATAGGGATCGTAAATATTTTCAGAAATGAAAAACTTAAGGATTATGATAAAACTTATTTGCTAGTGATAGGTTGGTAATCAACCTATGATCTTGTTTAAGCAAACAGCAAAAGTGCCCATACCCAATTTCCAAAAGGCTTCATTTTTAATGCTTGAAATGGCATATTACTGACATGCAACGAATATGAAATGGTAACAGAGATGCTAATGGTAAACTCGAACTCTCAAATGAGCCACAAACCAGCTCAAAGCATAAGATTGTTTGCGTCATGTGTACTTGAAAGTCACCTAACAAGAGCAGAATACAGCACCACCAAGGCACCAACCTAGTGCTTCCGTCATAGACAAGGTCTATGACACAACAGTAGCAGAATGACCAAACTAAAGTTGCAACCCGAATGACTATCAGGTGTTCATACCACAATCATGACTCATGTCTAAGGATAAAAGACCATTTGGCCCAATACAGAGTACGGGCCAGAGAATCTGGAAAAACATGGACTTTATTTATGGGCCTTTGAAGAGGTTCTTTGCACTTGGCCCAACAAAGATGTGGAGAATTAGCATCGGACCATGGGCCTGAAAAAGATGATATGTGCTGCCCTTATCAAATCAGAGATTATCGATCTCTGTAGTATTTATAGTAGTAATAAAAGTTTAAGACCAGAAAAACAAAGGAAAAAGGAGAGAGAGAATGTATAATGTAAATCTAATCCAAACAAATACACAAACAATACGACGCTTCTGTTAACTTATACCCATATGAACTTGGAGGAAACTCATCTAGCATGATTAGTTTCCCATCAAAAACATGCAAATGTATTATCGTTTCTCCCCTTCTATTGACACCGTATATACCAATATATGTAAGCTTCATGGTTCGTAAACGTACATCATTGACTTTCCACTATAACTAAAGTTGATAATGGCATGTCGAAGCACAATATTCCTCATTGATATAACAAGGAAAGGAAAAAAACAAGATAGGTCAATTGTTACATTTTTGTCCTTGCTTTCACTTTTAATAATACAGCAGCTTAATGGAATTTTCAGCAGTATGCATCAGTTGAATAAAATGAAATGAGTGATAATACATTCATTGACAATTGATAATGTGGATAAAGGGGAATAGAATCTGATACAACTAACTAGCACTCTGCTTTGAAAACTTTATACCAGTTATTCCGAAAATCAATCGCTTTCTTACTCTAGACAAAAATTGATCAAATTTTGGTAAATTCAACCATCTCTATCTGCCTCTCAAGGCATATAAATCAAATATCTATTTGTATACAGACAAAATAGTAATTATCATTTAACTTGAAAATAGACATGACACAGGAGGAAAAGGTCCCAAATCCCCACAGTAATCTCGACAGTATGCATACAAGCTAAGAACATCATAACAGTGATTTACCAACTATTCTGAAAGCTATAAACCGAGGGAAGGAAGCATTACTTCTACCTCGATATCATGATCGCTAATACTACACAAACGCGACATAACACATTCTTCCGTTAACAAATTTCAGCTCCTTTAGATATCAGTGAACAAAAAAAACAAAAACCGGGAACTTCAAAGCCCTCCAAGAAATGAAAATAATGCATTCCGTAACAAATCCGTTATTGTAAATGGAACGTCTCAACGTTCCAAAACGACTACTATAGTGGATATCTGAGATGACATTTGAAAACGACTATTTCCATAACTCAGGAACAGCAGAACTGGACCACAAATAACAAATGCGATTCCACAGGTTGCAAACCACCTAATTCCCTGCGTAAGGACAACGAACACAGAGATACTACAAAGAAGGTTTCGATTTCGGACAAAATAAACACAATGTGAAAAATCAAATCCATATGTTAAGACATTAAATTCCATAGGGAAAGGAATCATTCTGGAGAATAGAGGAGACAAAAGGGATATTCAACAAGGACAGGGAATATTGAGACACGTGCCACGACGAGAATCTCCTTTTTCAATTTCCACAAGCTTTTTTCAATTCCATTCAAACACAAGCACCCATGGACAATGGAAGCAGAAAAGGTGAGAATTGGAGTCTTGTAACAGAAGATTTAGATTTCATTTCCAGAAAGTGACCAACTATCATGGAGTACTTTGCCAAGGGGCCAAAGGAAAGTGAAAGGCAAAAGAAGTGTAGAAGGGAATTCGATGCATACCTCTTTCTCTTTTTCTTCTTCTCTCACTCGCCTTTCATGCAAAAGGCCTCAGCTATCTCCTTGTCGTCCTTTCTTTGTGATCCTTCCATGCAATATAATCAATCTCATCACGTTCCTGCTCGAAGATCATTAAGCGATGATCAACAGGTCAAGAACAAAAAAGAAAAACTGAACCAGCATCAAAGACAACTCTCAATGGCGACGGAGTCAGTGATAAGAAGTTGAGAACTATAGTTGCAAAAGCAGATTCACCAAGAGATGCACCAAAGTGAATGAAAATGCAATTTTACACCAAATGCAAGGCAAACCATTAAATTTCTGAACAACAGGTGGATTACTAGCCTCTTTATTTTCATGCTACGAGCAAGACTAATGAGATTCATTAGACTTCTTTCAGGGGGAAAAGTTTGCCTTGTTCTCAATCCTTGAACATGACAAGCACCTCCCTTTAAAAGTTAAGACATACGCCAAGTATCAATATCTTCCGCGGCAAACGTATTTCAAGACCTTAAGTTTCTCTTTTTTCCTTTAGGTGGAAAAGAAACTAAAAAGAGCAAGGACAAGGCCAAGAGGAGAACCTATTGCAGTAAATTTGTGTCTGCATATGACTAAAAAACAACTCTTTCTTTTTTAACACACACATGTGAAACTGTATTCCAAGGTCTCCATGAACAGCATCTACAACTTTGATCCGTGGAATGTCCACATGAACATAATTCTAAAGCATTTGAACCGAAATAATCGAGACAAATAATGAAGTCACAATACCTCAACAAAGCATAGCATTAGAGAATCTACTTACCCTCTTACCCACTTCATTAAACTTTTCAAGTATGAGGAAAGGATTCCCCATATCTTGTGTGGGAGGTACCTTTGCCATTCTTTCAAAATCCCTTTAAAGCTCTTCATTCAGAGTCATAGAATTTGGGAACCAAGATATTCCTACCTTATACGCAGGAAATATATTATTCTTTTACAGCGCAGAGAAACCATTACATACCGTCCAATCAGATTTAGTCGTAATATTCTTCTTCTACAATGAGGGCACGTAGTTGGTCAATCGTTAAAATACTCACATCAAGAGTGCCTTGGACCAGGATTCGAGTGTGGTGGAATTAGTCTTGCTATGAAAAATAAGGTTAAGTGGTTAATTACAAATCTCTCCAAGATCCTGATGCATCTGCAAGCTATTCTCACTGAGTCGAGCATTTTTGTTCTACTTCTCCACTCAAAATGCAGCACACAAAGTTAAATAATACTTTCAATTTGAAAGGATAGAATAATGAAAATTGGATCCAGGATAAACATGACGGACCACAGTACAGGAACCAATATTCTCTTTTTAGTCTTTGATTCGAATTTCACTTCTATATAATACGATGATACTACATTGAATTGATCAATGAAACTAGTTAAACCAGTTGTTGCCAAAAGATTTTACACTTAAAGTTTGTTCTTACACCCTCATGAAATATTTCATGCACAGCCTTACCCAACCCATTGAAAGGAAAACTATTACGACCAACACTCTAATACTAGACCAAAACTGTTGAAATGAATAACTGATCATTAGATCAAACTAGGATAAAACACAAAATAGAGAAGTGCGAAGAAACCTAATGCAAAAAAGCCAGGTAAATGATAAGAAGAGAAGAAACAAAATGCCAGTATAACAGAAGAAAATGGTGCAAATGTGATGAAGAATCATCTTTTGATTTCGTGATGATTTTGTATCAGAAAAGAAACGAGTACAGCTTCAAGAACAACCACCCCCTTCACACTCCACCTAGAGAGATACCCAGAAACACAGGACCGTGGCACTCACTGTGTCAGAACCCCTTCTTCTATTGATTCCCCCTATGTCACAGACAACCCTTCTCTTACAGGTTTCTACTTTCTACATCTTTTTATCTTACTTTGTTAGATTTGCTCTTTAAAAGTTACCATCTTCCTACTCTCACTTTTATTTTCCTCCCTCCCAAACCTTCCATTCTCACCAAGGTGAACCTAACAGGAAAATTATATGCCGAGCAACTGAGCACCTTGCAATGCCGCTATATATAATGGTCTAATTTGCATGGTATGTGACACCTACCAATCAGAGTTATATGGCTGTTATGTAAATAATAATGAGATAGTTTTGTATCTTAGTAAGAACAGCATGGGCCTGCGGTACATAGAATCTCATTTGGAAAGCTAGTCACTACATAAATTTACGAGTCTTTTCCTTGTGAGACGTACATCTCATCGATGTTCTCCATATTAATAAAGCAAGAAGGGTAACAAATCCTCAAAACTTGAAATTTTTCTAGTCACTTGGATGCGAATCTCCCTCGATTTTTGTTTTCTGATTTAATTTTACCTACAGGTCACAGTTTCTCCTCTCTTTAAACCCCGCTTTATTCCCTTGAATTCAGCGCTAAAAGCAGTCGATCCTCCTTGCATTCACAAACAACTTCTTCCTTTTCCTCCTCGTTGTTCTCTCCTCTTCTTCTGCTCCCTCTCTATCTCTAAATCCACAAGATAGAAAAAGTGTACCAACCTGTTCTGCTCCTATTCTTCCTATCCCCAAATAACGTGAACAAACTGAAGGAAGGTTTCTGAACACTAACAGAGGCCAAACATTTTTCCTTGCAGAACTATCAACTCCTTGAAATGATGGCATCGCCTTCAGAACTAACCCTGGATTGCAAACCCCAAAGCCATTCCATGCTTATGAAATCCTTTGCAGACCAGCCGACGCAAAAGCTTGAAGAATACCTCAGTAGACTTGAGGAAGAATGCCTGAAGATAGACGCCTTCAAGCGTGAGCTCCCCCTTTGTATGCAGCTTCTTACTAATGGTATATTCCTATATCTATTAGACCATCACACATGCATATAATTTTCATAGCAAGCTTTTGTCCTCAAGAATATAGTTCACAACGTATTCATAGGATTCAAAGAAGATACAGTAAATTCATATATGGTAACATGGGAAGAGGATATTCATGTCCCTTGAAGATATGAATGATGGCCTTTTGTCATCCTATTTGTTCTTTTCTTGGTCCATGCATAGAACAAGTATTCGCTTTTAATGAATTGAGTCGTTTTTCAGAAATCAAATCCAACACAATCAAAATTTAAGTTATTTTCCTTTTTAATGACACATGGTAATCATTTTATGATTTATGATTTATTAGCGATGGAGGTCTCAAGGCAGCAGTTACAATCCTACCGAGCAAATCAAGGGGGGAATCCTGTGCTCGAGGAGTTCATACCCCTTAAGCATAACAGTTCAGAGGGATCAGAACAAAATCCTGGTAACAGTACTACTGATAAGGCAAGTTGGATGATATCTGCACAGCTATGGAGCCAAGCAGGTGAAGAAAGCAAGAACCATGCATGCGCTTCGGAACCAGATATTGGATTTAATGTTAGCCCTAAGATGGGTGTCTATAAAGAGGAAAAGAAGGGAGGAGCTTTTCTACCCTTCAAAAAGAAACAGACCTCAGGACCTGGGAAAACAACTTGGGGTCTCCCTGATTTGGGATTAGTGTCTGTAGGTGATAAAAGAGAGCTTGAAAATAAGAAGTGTTCTGAGGCTGAGCTTGGAGCAAATGGATTGGGATGTTATAGTTCTTGTAAAGCGGGGAATTCTGTAAGTGGTAAACAAACAGATAATCAGATCAGCAACAGCCCGACCACCAATAGCACAGCCAGTGGCAACATCACAGCTCAGGCTCATAGGAAAGCAAGACGGTGCTGGTCGCCAGACTTGCACCGACGGTTTGTTAATGCTCTTCAGATGCTCGGAGGTTCTCAAGGTACAATTGACAGTAGATTTTTTTCTTCATTTTTATTTTTTTCTTTCCTACATAAGTAACGACTCTGCTACAGTGTCCCATCATTTACACCCACTGGCACTCAAAATAAACATGATTAAATTCTGAGTTAACTTTAAGAAGAATTGAAACTGATTATTTTTCAAAAGAGGAACGGTTCAACAACTAGACAAAGCGGCGACAAAGCTTCTCGATATAAGTGAATATACAATCATTGGGAGTATGATTATGTTCATCATGACAAGCCATCTTTTCCCTGCTACCAGAGTTACTTGATTAGAGAGAAGTTCTCTAACTCCTTTTCGTTTTTTGGATTTGATGATGTGGGTACAGTAGCAACTCCAAAGCAAATAAGAGAGCTGATGAAGGTGGATGGCTTGACCAATGATGAAGTTAAAAGTCACTTGCAGGTCTATCTCTCCTCTCTCTTCTCTATCTCACTGCCTAAGGGCCCGTTATTGCTACATACATAAAACATCCCTTATGTACTCCATATCACGTCTCCGCAGTTGCTTGTACCACAATGTACCCCACAAACATCAACTATGAGCATTATCTTTCATTAAAAATGACATCTGTGCGCATTCATCTACTAGTCTAAGGTTCCAGATTAAATCAAATATACTTCTGGTTTGATATTTACTTGTTTTTCCATACCCGCAGAAGTACAGACTTCACACCAGACGACCAAGTCCTAATACACAAGCAGCAGGTGCCCTTGCACCCCAGCTAGTTGTCCTGGGAGGAATATGGGTTCCACCAGAGTACGCCACTGCCCATGCAGGTGGCCCTACCATATACAGTGGACACCCAGCATCTCAAGTTCCACAACAATTTCTCCCACCACCAGGCCCCCAAGAGTTCTACCCAGTAGCACCACCAGACCAATCCCTACACCACCACCGCCATCCAAATATCCATCACCAGCTCCATATCTACAAGACCTCTTCTAAGACTCATAGCTTCCCTGAAACCGAGGCTAGAGGAACTGGGCCAACCGGCAACCGGTCAGAGAGCATTGAGGATGGGAAGTCAGACAGCAGCAGCTGGAGGGGTGAAAGTGGCGGGGAAGACGGAGCAGAGAAAAAGAAGATGACCATTGCTAGAAATGGTGATGAGGAGAGTAATGGAAGTGAGATCACTCTCAAGTTCTAGAGCTTGATTCAGTACTCCTGCTCAGAGTTAGGGTCAGGGGCAAATGTGTCCATGTCTAAAATGGAATTTTACTATATATAATGGAATCTGTTTGTAGAGAGGAGATGATAAATAGGCATAAAAGGAGCAAAGGGAGTTTTGTTTGGTTTTTGAGTATTCCTTTTGAGTGTTATGCTGTCCCGTTCAGTGTGAAAAATCTGAACATTGGATTTTTTTCAATAATTCAAATTCAAATGTCGTTTTTGTTAGTTTTTGATTGATTTGCCTTGGAGTTTGCTGATAAAGGACAAAAGGTAACGTGACCAAACTATAGAGCATATTGGAGGGAATAAAAATTAAAGATGGCATCTGGAATTCTCTTTGCTTTTGAGGCTGGAAAGTTGTCTACTGTAGATGCATGGAATCGAACCTTAGAAGATTAGGGTCAAGCGAAGGAGGTAAAGTAAACTGGTTCCCCACTCTCTTTCACGACAATTGTGGTAAGTTTAGATTCTTTTTGTTCTCAGCCATTTACCAGGACTAGCAACATTAACAGGAAAAAGAAGAGACCCAATATTTGGGTAGAGGTAAAACATAGCTGAGGCGAGAAACTAATAATGTACCCTTAGCATATTTTCCAAGAAATGATTGTGCTCTCGGAAGTTGCCTTTGATATTGTAGAAAACTTTCAGGAGATAGGAAAAGTTATTTTGGAGGTTGATGCAGGACAATTCATGAGCAATTAAGGCAAGTTCGATGCTTAACATAAAAAGAATCAAAACCTATAAAGTTCAACAGCATTATGCACTTTGCATCACTATAACCTGTATGGCATTGCTATAGCCAGCCGTATAAACATCCCACATCAAACACTCGATTTGATTATCTTAGGTTGAGCATTAGATACTACCAAATAAAACAAAAAACTAGCTTGCTCACGTTTGCAGACATGATCTGTTCCCTCGTAGCCATAGGAAATGCTCCAAAGAAATGTCAGCAGAATTATTGAATGAGCTGATGATAGTGTCTACTCACGCAACCAAAAGAACAAGAAAGCATAAAACTATGATCCAGATGATATAGCATGGGAAATGTAGCATTCCAGGATTCAGACAAAAAAATTAACAACTTTAAAGTATCAGCTAATTACACAACGGAGACGATAGAACTAGTGAAATAAAAGACGCAATACTCATAACAGACAGATGGACAGAAAAGCTAACCTATAGCAAACTTCGTCACACTTAACAAGCATTCGTAATTGCTCATCCTTTAAGCCGCCATGTCAACTTCAATCATCTCGTTCCCCCATAATTCAGCAATAGCCTTCACACAATTAAAACAGAGGATAAACCACAGAGTAAAATCAAACTAGCTTGTCGTATAGGAATATGCCAGAATAGAACTCAAGCTATTAATCAGAGTATTAGACTACATGCCACATCAGATAATGCCATCCTATCCATAACCTACATTATTCCACACACTCTATAATAGATCAGCACCTTCAGTAGACAGATCACACGTAGGCTATAAAGTCCATAAAATAAAAAACCTCAAGCTAACGGTATAACTGGGAGGGTGGACACTGTCCACCATATCATCCACATAAGCATCTAGAAAAAAGAGTAGAGCATGTAACCTAACTCAATATTATCATCACTCAATGTTTCAAAAAGCACCTGAAAAGATCTAAATTATCAAATCCGAATCAACCGATCACTTGAAAAGACCTCATTATTATCCGTGATCAAAATTCCAATTCACCATGTTCTCTCTCCAACATCACCAATCCTTCCTTCACCAATCCAAGCCTCCAGACTCCTAAAAACACTACATGAACATCAATCATACAGTTCCCAAAACCGTCAATGCCAACATCAACATACATCTAATCCAATTCAAAACACGAGAAACCAACAATAACCTAAAAAGAATACAGATGCAACCAAAACTCGATGCTGATCACAAAACATAAACCCTAATCGCCGCCTATCACCCACTCTGTTCTCAATCAAAACTGTAAATGTCGAGATTCGGCACTTTGTGTTGAGGATATTACCTTCGTCAGTGATGCGACGGCTGGCGATGTGGCGGCGGCGATGGGTGACGCGATCACGAGCACGGTGGCGATGGCCGATGGGTGGTGACATGGCGATGTGTCACGTGACCGTTGGAATGTAATTGTTTTGTCATTGGATGATGAGGAAATGGGCTGGCCCGTTTCCAATAATCAGATCAGGTCTGATGGGCCCATCTAACTCCAGTCCATCCTTTCAAAACTGAATCTGCACTTTTACGGATGTCTATAGTAGTAGAGAACTCCACTGACCTGATGCTCTATCCTGTGAGTTTTCACTGGTCGGATTTTCCATTGAATTATTTTCTCAATATGAAATCTTAGACCCTTGACCGAGTTGATTTTTCAATATAATCTTAGCAGTTTAGTGTTTGATTTATGATGGATTAGTGCATTGTAATGAGATCTTATATCGTATGATGAAACGATGACTATAAGTCCGAAAAATCCAACCTATGACTTAAAACCTTTTACTAATATTCCTCCGTTCCATAATAAATAATATAACATTTTTTTGTCCCAATTTATTTATAATATTTTTTTAGTCAATGTTTAATTTTAAGTAAATCACACATATCCACCTCCTCCTCTCTAAAAAATATTCTTTTTTTCATCAAATTTCATAAAAATTCAATACATACATAAATTTTCATATCGGATCAAAGTATTATACGACGAAGCAAGGGAGTATATTACTCTGTCGCCTACATACCACGATCAAGGAGATGATGACAATGATATTCACCGGACATCATGACATGATGACAGGGATGCTGCTGATTATTTAAGCATGAAAGAATCTGAGATGGAATCGTGCACTTTCATGGAGTCGATATTCAACAAAATGCTTCAAGTGCTCAATTACACGGCATTCCAAGGAAAACCCTGTCGCAAAACCGGAATGTCACACCTAAGAACCCGAATTCAGTGAAGGGAAGTCAAACCTTCTACTACAGCCTCAAGTTCGTTATCCAATATCCTGTCAAAACGATCTTTCGTCCAGCAAAACCAGTCTGTAATAATGATGCATGTCATTTACCATCTAACGATATGAACACTGCCATATCAATTTCAGATGCAGAATACAAAACATGATACAAACCGATTACGTCAGAGTAGAACATTCTTTGCCGAAAGATAGTTGGTCGCCTGAACATATCGAGAACTCGAAACGACCAGGCAATGAACAGAGCCAACAATGACGGATACTTTTAGCATGCCAATCTGGATGAACAAGCAGATATTCCAAGTTTCAGAGTTACACAAATGACATAAGAGGAGTGCTGAAACAAATTGCGGAATAACAACACGGAGCTCTTACTAATTGGATCAGGGCAACAGGAGTTCTCATCCAGGCACTGTGGGATATAAGGGAAGAGTCTGCATCAGAGCTTAGTTTTCCGTAGCCAAGCAGCAACTAATACAGCTTATTCCTCACTAATGAGCACAAATGAAGTCCGTCACCTGGCTTAAAACATAACAAAACTTTGTCTAAAAGCAGCATAATGTCATCAGCATATAACAACATTGATGAAACCAACGCCAGCCTTTGAGGCATGGAAACAAAGACATTATGCAAATGTAAATGTAAATGGCAAATTGTAACAGTTGATACAACAACTAATACACAAAAGAATTGTCATACAAGAGTATCAATGAAGTTGGATCTTCATTATCTCTCTTCAGCAATGGCTCGGCAATTCACAAATCATACTCCTGAAGATTTGCTGAGGAGACCAGTTTCTGCGTCCTCCCCAGACTCATCCGCATCATTTTCGCTGTCATTGAGCTTTGAGGAAGGCTGTGATGGCGCCACGCCGACTCCAGTCACAGATTGCTGGTACATAACACCCCCTGCAATGGTGAGGAGAAGGCAGACCAATCCAAACGCGCTAGCATGTTTATCCCATATCAACACATTGATCACAACAGTCAGAAACTTGTTCACCACGCCAGTAACTGTGAACGCAGTGGCAGAAATGGCCCTTCTCGCTGCAAACCCAAAGAAGCTAATCAAGAGCCCAAAAACACAAGACAATGCCACACCAAAGAATGCGCCAGCATCAAACAAACTCCCCTTATTCGACCTCAACACATCAAAAACCTCAGCATACTCTCCAGTGGCAATCCAAAACAAAGGTGACATCATCAGCGACAACAGGTTATTATACAACACGAAACCCCATGTATTCAACCCAAGGTTCGTCACCATATGCTTAATATACACCATTTCCGTCGTGATCGTGACCAAATACGCAAACGCCCAAGAATACGCCCTAAGTGTAAATGCAGAATCCGTCGCCACGTAACCAACAGCACCACCAAGAATGATCACCAACGATACGAAGGTAACTCTAGACGGGCAAGGCTGCTTCCTAAACGCGGTATCTGCGACCGCAACAAGAAGCGGCGAGCAAGACCTAAACACGATGAATGTATCCACATTGGCGTGACGAAGCAGATTCGTGTTCGTGAAGATCGCCAAGTAGAACACCAATGCCGCGGGTAAGAACTTCTTCGCTATATCAATCACAAACGGGTCATGATTCAGAAACCCTAATTTCCCTAAACCCAAAACCCCAATCGCAGATGTCAAGTACTGCAACGCGGTCAGCAAACCCGGATAATTGAATTTCGTGATAGCGTATTTGTTGATCACAGCTAACAAGCTCGAACACAAAGCATAGCCAACTACAAGACCATTCGTCGGATAGTGTGGTTGCTTCGACGACGGATCGAATTTGGTCACCACCATTGTCGATTTTCCTCAAATGGGTATCTGAAAAATGGGGTTTTGAAGATACCCAGATGAATCGGAGCTCCGATTATGCAGATTCAGGTCCTGACTAGGGGATTTGGGGCAAAGAGAACTCAAACTTTGAGTGGAAAAAGGACCAATTTGGTCACCACCATTGTTGATTTTTCTCAAATGGGCATCTGAAAAATGGGATTTTGCAAGTGCCCAGATGAAGAATCGGATCCTGATTTCGGGAAATTAGGGGAGTGAGAGCTTTGAAAATTGAGTTGAAATGGAGGAAGTTGGAAAGGATTTCGATGAATTGTGGGTTGATTTGTGTGTCGTTTGAGGTTTGATTGAAGGTGAACGGCGCCGTATAGGACCGACAGGATATTTTGCTGTAGAAGATTGGGATTAGACTAGAGGGACCAAAGAAGATTGAGCATAGATGATGATCCATTTGAAAAGAAAAATCAAATAGGGTAATGTAGGCAGTGACCGCGTTATGATGATGTTGTTTAGAGGTTAGTTGCGGTAGAGCGATAGGAGTTTGATAGGTCTGTCATACGAAACGTTAAAACGTTACTGGTGAAACGAGAGCATCTACGTTGATATCACACAAGTCTCAAAAAAACTATCTCCAAAATACTCTTAGAAAGTCTTATTAATTTTAGAGCTTCAAGTCCACAATAATGTTTATTGAATTTTGTCTATATTTATTATTTATTCAATATTTTCTTTTGTTATTTGTATTACTTTTTTTTTTGAGTCTCTCAATATGGAACAGGGGAGTTTTGGTTTCAAGGACCTACATATTCGGTGGCATTTTTTTTACACCATTGCACCTCAATTGAAGGAATCCGTCTCCAAAACCCTCCGAAACAGCATTTTTACAGTGGGAAAAACTGCAAAATATGTCACCGTTATAGTTACTCTGAATCGGATAGATTTAATTGTGCATCCATCATAGTGAGTCTTACTTCTTCGGTCTTAAAACAAACACAACATGAAGATTGGACACGAAAATTAATGTGAAGATTGAATTATGTAACAAATGACTCATTTGTCTCTTGAAAGATGAATAGAGAAAAGGAGATAGAAATATGAGAGTGGTGTGAGATGATTTAATATAAAGTGGATACCATAAATAGAAGAATAATTTTTATTGAAAAACTTTCATTTTATAATAATATTATAATTTTAATGAAACGGACAAATATAAAAAGTTATTTTTTTTATGGAGGGAGTATATTTTATTCATCCCAATTTCCATACATCATTTTCATTTTATATAGTATTTTTTTCGTCCCAATTTAATTATTATACTTTTTTTGTTAGTCCTAATATAAATATAATATTTTTATTTTTTTATTTGATAATGAATTTATATTAATATAATTAAACTATCCAACATCTTTTTCCTCCTCTCATTATCTTTTCAAAACCCTACTTACACCACACCACCTCTAAAAAAATATTATTATTTTTTTATCAAATTTTATGCAAATTCAAAACACACATAAAATTCCGTGACAAATCAAATCATTCGAATTAAATTGGGACAGGTCAATATGTATTACATAATATGATTTTTGGTTTTTGTCTGAAGAATACACGAAAACTATGTCACATACTCAAGATGAATTTGCCTAACTTAAATTATCAATAGCATTTTCACAAGAATTTTGTAAAGATTGATGTTTTATCATCATAGACACGAATTAAAATTTACGTTAATAAATTAGTTAGTCAAATGGTTGCATTTAAATTGAAACGAAAAAAGTATTATTTTGGTGCATGAAACAAGTAAAATTTTGAGTATATGATATTCAAAGGATTAAAGGTTAACGAATCATCCCATTTTCTTTGTTTAAGTCGCAACATCGTTAACAAACCATAATTTATACTCGATGATTACCTCGTTGAGCGAAACAGAAGCACTAGCTGAATTTCACTGCTCAATGGCACTAATATGAAGCCCTTCTTGGGCCGTTTGATTGGGTCAATCCTGTTTGGGCAACAAAGCCCAATCTCATTCACCCCAATTATAGTTGGGCTCAAGCCCAAGTGCATAGAGACGTCTGCTAATTTAACACGTTTAGAGCATCCATAATGGCCACAAAAATCCAACGGTAAACCCCTGTAAAACTTCTAAATAGAGATCCAATCCACAAATTTGTCCACAATGATCCAACAAACACCTCTATTTATTTTGGAGAATCTCCAACTTGAATTTCCCTGTTCAAGTTTCATATTGAGAGCCTTCATATTTCTGCGGAGTGAAGGGAAACAAAAAATGAGAAACATAACTATTTTTAAAACATGTATCTATATCCATTATACATACTATCAAGAGTCACTATAATTATTGAGACTCTCCATACAACACTTTTACCCATCATTTTTTTCAATTTGGAGGATGCCATCGTGGTGGGTGCTCTAAACCGAGGCGCTCGATATGTTTGTTACATTTAGCGGGATTTTTTCATAGGGCCCATTGTGTTGGGCCCACTCCCAGACTGGGCGGACTTTTGATCCCTCTTTTGTTTTCTTCTTTCCCATTTCCAAATGTGTTGGAAAATGAACATGGAAAGAGAGCACGAGGTCGGCGTGAAAAAGATATACATAGTGGGCCCAGTGGGCCGCACATGGGCTGGTGGGCTTGTTGCATGGGTGGGCCTTGCTTTGATTTGGTTTGTTGATTTGGGTCAAAGGAGGCATATTCGCATATGGAGCGCGTTGGGCTTGGTATAATCGACCATGTTGTTCCGCCTTCTAGAAATCTGTCACGTGGAATTAATCAGCAAGTATTTGGGTTCTAATTATGATTATGATGTGTGATAGAGAAATATAATCAGATACGGACAAAAAGTGTTGAGGGGTCCGAGTCAGGCAGGACGTGTAACGCCTGCCAACATCGCGTAATCTCGCTATTTCTTGAGTGCCTATTTGTCGTCGATGTCGAAAAAAAAAACAATATATAAATGAAAATTTTCATTTATTTCGAATCATGATCAATGAAACTGTTGTCTTACTGCCAAGGCAAGATTGGTGCCAAGAGTCCGAGACATAGATATTAAAACGATAAAAAAGAAAAAGTGTTACTGAAGAGCTCAAAACTTACACACGTTATGCTTGCTTCCAATATTGAGTTAGCTCTAAACATGCCGATGCTGTAGAAATGTGATATGTGATTCCTCGTTAAGACTTATGCTAGTGGACATTCCAACATCTATTCAAATTATCGATAGAGTTTGATTCTATGAATACGATAAGAAACCTCTATTGTTGTAGGTTAGTGCATTGATATTTTTGTGGAATTTTTGCGACGATCCAAGAATATTTTGATCAGCCCAAGCTCCAAACCCGTGTGCAAGCATTCAACGGAATTCCTCTCGGAAGGTTCATTCAACGGAAATATTCCATCCAAGTTGTCCAACCGCATTAAACAATTCAACGGATCCTTCCCACACCACGACGCTGCAGCAGCACGCACACCCCACACCAAAACCACCACCGGCCCAACCAGTACCCAATTAAAAAACCCCATTATTCCCCCATTCCTCTATTTTAATACCCCGCCACGTCACCCCCTCTTCCCACCCTTATCCGTTTCC
>JAOVYX010020610.1:0-16820 GCA_035668315.1 Drosera spatulata | reverse complement strand
TCAGGCGAGGATGGAGCAGCAGCTGGACATCCTCTTCAGGAGGATGGGCGGGGATCCGTCCACTTGTCAGACTGAGGCCGGCCGACCATTTTCTTCATCAAGACCGCTTCCAGACGATGACTACGGGGCTCCTGAGCAACGGGATATTCGATTAGCTGGTCATTGATGTCTTTGTAAATACAAAATTTGATGTATTTCGTTTTTTTAGGATTATGTATATTATTGATGAGATTATTGAGTCATTTTATCGATTTTTTGATGTATTTATTCAGATTTTTGTGATTTTAATTTATATTTTTTAATCAAAAATCAAAAATATCTACGGATTTGGACGGTCGTAATATTATTTATCTTTCTTTAATCACGATAAAAAACTATTACAAATATGAAAATTAAGGTTTTGGGGGGTTTTTTTGTTGTAAGAATCTACTTAAAACTAAGATAAAGTTGAGATATAGAGGAGTTTTCCTAAGTTAAGAGAAATGTAGGGACGATGTTTGAGTCATTGTGAATCACTTAGATCAATCATTGATGTTTTTGGATTTAAGATGTAATGATTAATGTGGAATGTTTGTAATAAGTATTGGCTTAACTCACTACGTTCCTTACTTTCTAACTTCCAATTAGTTTGGATAGTTAAATTAACTCAAGAGATCTAATTCATTTCAATTAACTCGAACATGACTTAAAACACAAGAGTTGAATTATAATATGGAACTTAACATTCATAAGGATCATAGCAATTAGCTTAAACTAATCATGTTACATGCATTTGAAATCATTGATTGTATATGAGAATTAGCTTAAATCATATTATATCAATTAGCTATTAAACTAAACCATTTAACATGATTTATAGCTTTAACCTATGTATTTTAGGTGATCAATCTAACATATACATGTTATATGATAATTTTGGCAGGTTTCATGCATCAATCCTTCATCAAGCACCTCTGGTTTGTATTAAATGCTCAACATCTCATGATCTAATGACTTCAAAACTCATCAACACATCCCTACTATCGATCTACTCACACATAATCATTGAATAAAGCATGGAATTAAGCAAAACAATATGAACAATCATTCTGCAGAGTTTAACAAACTAAGAACAAGTGTTTACAGCGCACGTAGCATTCCAAACCAATGTCCAATGGGTTCTTATGCGTTACGGATCAAGATTTCTTCAATTCCTCTCCAAAGCCCGTCTTTCTTGCGTCTCTCGCCCTCTTGATCGTCTCTGCCTCCCTTAGCATTTTCTCCTCTATTCTCTCCTTAGAATAATCCTAGAAGACGTATTTATAGACGAGGGCTTGCAACCAGACCGATCCGACGACTGAAACTTATTATTTTGCATCTGGAGACACGTCGCGGCCGTGACCATGTCTATCGAGCCCGCGACAGATTAAAATCTAAAAATTGCTGAAATATAATCGTCGCGCCCGCGACAGATGGACGTCGCGGACGTGACACAGTGGTCATGTCCGCGACGGATGTGCGGTAAACCTTAAAACCAAAACTAAAAATACTAAACAACGTCCAAAAATTCTAAAAACCTATACATGACATCTAGACATGGTAATCTAGCTAAGCGTGATGAAACATCGCCGTATAAACTCTCGAAGCACATGAAATGACGATAAATCATAAAATGCAGCTTTTTGAACTCACGACTTGTCATTTTCTTCATCCTTCTTCATATTTGCTCCAAATTTCACGCCAATCTACCAATAATATGAAGTTGTTGTTACAATATATTCCAAAACTTGATTGGAAATCATAGACAGGCACATTGTGTATGCTCGTATTAGATGCATAGCCGTTTTAAATGTATGCCTGCTCTGAAAAACTTTTTCTGGACAATAGTCATAATGAAGTTAAGGTCTCCCTTACGCGCTTCTGATTTTGTTGTATTTTTTTTATCTTACGTTGTATCTATGTGTACGTCTTCTTTTCTCGGATTACCCGCCTATCTCAAAATTTAATTTGGACGCGATGTATCTCTGTCACTCTGTGATAAATTGTGATTTGTCTCCTCATTCATTTGTTTAGGATAAGCCACCAGAGCAATTCAAAATTGTGATACCCAAAATTCTTGCCTATTTCACGGTATTAACTTACTTCTATTCGTTTTTCCTCGTTCTTTTGTGTTATTTTTATATTTTTGACTTCCCATTCTGTCATTATTATTTTCCAACGAAATCTATGCTTAAAGCTCCACCACCAGGCTCTTGATCGTGTCTCCGTGTATCATTCTCTGCTTATTATTCACTTGCCTCCTGATGATAGCGATGACCTTAAATAGCTAATTAATTAATTATGGTTGCCAGCCTTAAAAGGCAGCAACTGAATTATGAAGGAATTATTAAGCCAGCCTTGAGAGGCAGGAGCTGCTATTCTACATTTTGATGTGAGGTCTCTTGGTCATAGCATGTGTATTGATATGAAAAATCTTATAGGGAATGAAATTTTGTCGGCAGCCTTATTGTCATAGTGTTCCTAATGCACGGGCTACCAGGGCCGTGCTCAGTGACTTCATGTTGGCAAGCCGCACGGCCAGAACGTCTTGAAATGGCCCATGGTAAATCACCTCTACTTTCTAATCCTTTATGCCTTTTTTCACATAATAACATAATCACGGGTTTACATCATATTAGATATCCCGTTTATCTTTAGAGGGCATTGCTCCCTCAATCCCTGTCCGCTCATCAGGGAGCGAAACCTTTGTACTGATTCAGCATAGCACACATCTATCGGGCACATGAAATAGTCGACAATCTTAACAGAAATGACCTTTTATGGAATGTTGTCGGCAGCCTTATTGTCTTAGCATGTAGCATCAAAATTATCATTTTTTTTTTTCCAGAAAATTATCCAAACATACAGTTTTAGAAAATTAATTCCAAAAGCATCAATATGGGATTTTAATTCTTAAAACATACAATTTCAACGTTTCTCTCTCCTCCTCCCACAATCTCATCTTCCTCTTTCAAATCCACCTTCGTCTCTACCCACCACCATCGAGACATCATCTTCACCATTGCAGTCTCTCCTCGGTATCCTTGTACGATCCCTTCATCTCCGCTGGAGACGACGGACCCAAGTCAAAGTAGCTCTTCGATGTCTTTGGAGAAAGTCAATTTAATAGAGACGACGAAACATCAGTTGATGATTACGAAGGTTGACTGATGATTTTAGAGTTATTAATCAAGTGATTTCTTATAGGAAAGTGTTTTTGATATTGTTGGAGTTTCGTCGTGGAAGAAACTGTATTTGAGAATTTTTGGTACTTTTGAAGATGATGTTGATGCGTTTTGTAATATTTTTTGTTCCCTTGTGATCGATCAATTCATGGACATAGTTTATGGGGACTGGGCTTGTAAATTTATATGCGAAATGTGGACGGTGGGAGATACAAGGAAGGTGTTCGACGAAATGTCGGAGAGGAACAATGTTGATCAAATGTTAAAAGATTTTGTTGTAAAGGTTTTATGTTTTTTTGGCATTGTTTTCTTTATCATTAGAATATTTTTTTATAGTGTAACATGTGCGAGTAAAAATATTTTTTTCCTTCATACGCTCTGTTTTTTTCTTCATGCGCTCTATTTTTTTTCAGGCGCTTTGTATTTTTTTCTTCAGGCGCCCTTTTTTTTTCCAGCACTCTGTATTTTTTTTCTTTAGACGCTCTGTTTTTTTTCTTCTTCAGGTGCTTTGTTTTTTTTCTTCAGGCGCTCTATATTATTTTTCTTGAGGCGCTATCTTTTTTTTCCTTCAGGCGCTCTGTTTTTTTTCCTTCAGACGCTTTGTTTTTTTCCTTCATATGCTCTGTTTTTTGTTCTTCAGGCGCTTTGTTTTTTTCCTTCAGATGCTCTGTTTTTTTTTTCAGGCGCTCTATTCTTTTTTTCTTCAGACGCTCTGTTTCTTTTTAAACTGACGCTCTATTTTGGGATTCCGATGAGTTGGTTGGATTCTGACAAGATGGTCAGATTTCGACAATGTCTCCGACAAGATAGTCGGATTCCAACAACATTTCTGACGAGGTGATCGATTTCTGACGAGGTCTCTGATAAAATGGTCGGATTCCGACGACGATGGCCGGATTCCGACCAAGATTTCGACAACGGTAGTTGGATTTCGGTCAAGAATCCGACAGCGATTGGGTGATGGTAGGGGTTGAGGTGGAGATGAAAATAAGGTTAGGGATTTAAATGAGATTGATGAATTGTATGTTTTTGAAATTTAGATTCCTTATATATCTTTTTTGATTTTTTTTTTTAAGTTTTTATAGTTTTGGATAAAAATCCATTTTTTTTTCTTTTGAGAATTTACTTGAAAGGTCATATCAGAATATTTTTATATTCTTATGTGAGTTATGTCTAGGGAACAGGAGATCTTACTATAGCACTCTTACTCGGTTGGAAATGGGAGCAATGTGAGGACTATGAAATCTATATTGTAATTAGATAATTAAAACTATCCTTTGAAAGTGATGTATTTAGACATAAGCCTTGATATTTTTCTTTAGATCTCACAAACTGTTGAGACTATTAAATGGATTTATCTAATTAATTATTAATTAGATGTAATCACCTTGATTATGTGAGAAAATTAGGTGTTAATTAATTATCTTGAATCCTATAAATAGAGCTCATTTGTAAGGTGTTATGTACACATTTTCAAGAGAAGGAAATCTCTCTTTCTCCCTCTAATCTCTCTCTAAAATATTTTATTATTTTATTAGTTCCAAAAATTATCTTTTAAAGAAGTTAATCCGGCGTAAACGTTTCTGTTATAACACGTTATTAGCACGAGTCTCCAAACAATTGAGATCAAAAGACAAATGAAGATACTTTATTATATTTACATGATTTGATTTTATTTGATTCAATTTATATGATTATAATCTAAATAAAATAATTATGATTCCATCGTCGGACGAAGTATCGCCTGAGTGAAAACCTATTAATTAATTTTAATAATATTTATGGTTCCACCACCGGATGAAGTATCGCCTGTGTGTAAACCTATTAATCAGTTTCAACACGTTGATGTGATTTACCCCTTTTATGTGGATCTCCCGCAAGTTTGACGTGGTTTACCCCTTTTGTGTGATTCACCCGCGAACATTGATGAGGTTGCCCCATTTTTGTGTGGTTTATCCGCAAATGGCGAGAAAGTTTATCTCCCATGTTGGCGTATTTGCTCCAAGTGGTGAGAATTAACTTTTCTGTTTTTATTAAGGTATAACAAACTACGAAATGACCTCCAATGATAAAAAAATGGCAAAAAGAATTCGGAACAATCTTAATAGATTATTGTGTTATTTATTATTAGTAGTAGTCCTTAATATTATAACAATCATCTATTTTTTCATTGTAATTAAATATATGCGTTGAGAATGTAATGAATAATAAAAGTTTTAATACATATGAGTGAATAAAATATTTTTATCAGCTGTTATAGGATCTGATTGATTTTATATCATTTTTATCAGTAAATTAAATGACTTATAATAAATCACAGTATTATTGATAATAATTGAAAAGTTTTATTACTACTATCAAACTGTCATATCTATACTTTAATATTAATAAGCTTAATAAATTTATCATTTTAATGTGTTCAGAGAAATATGCCAAACCTTACAAAGTTCGAATTCAACGCATTAAACCTATCAAGGAAAAACTATCTATCATGGATTCTTGATATTGAGTTGCACCAAGATGTCAAAGGTCTAAAACATATCATAATGGAGAACAATGAAACAACTCTACAAAAAAATGCTCAAGCACTGATTTTCCTGAGACATCACATCCATAAGGATTTGAAGTCTGAATATCTTATTGTCAAAAATCCATATGAATTATGGAATAATTTGAAAGAGAGATTTGACCACCAGAAGATGGTATTTCTTTCACTGGCCAGACATGAATGGGCAACTTTAAGGTTGCAAGATTTTAAGTCTGTCCAATAATATAATTCTGATTTGTTCAGTATTACTTCACGTTTGACATTATGTAGAGAGCCTAAATCGGATAAAGAAATGTTGGAAAACCATATTCCACTTTTCACCCTGCAAATGCAACTATGATGCATCAATATCGGATTTTGAAATTCACAGAATAGAGTGAATTACTTTCAATGCTCCTTGTTGCTAAAAAGAACCAGGAGTTACTGATGAAAAATTCCCAGGCTCGTTTAGTTGGTTTCGCCCCATTGCTTGAAGCAATGGCCGCCAGAACTGGTAATTGACGAGGAAGAGGACGAGGTCGTGGAGGTGTTCGTGGTCGTGGAAGATTCCATGATCAGCGTTATAATCCGATTGCAAGTATGAGTCATCAGAAGAGGCAAGATGACAATCAGGCACAGAGAAGGGGAAAAACTCCATATAACAGACCCAGAGAGAATGCCAAAGGAAAGTGCTATACTTGTGGATTGGAAGGTCCTTGATCTAAATCTTGTAAAACCCCCAAACACTTTGTTGATTTTTATCAAAACTCCATTAAAGATAAAAGTAAAGCACCAGAGACGAACTTCATCGAAAAACATCAACCGATTCCACCACCTGAAAATAATATAGATTTAACTGGGTATTCCCATTCTAAAGCAGATGAAAAGTATAACGAAGAAGCTGAATATGAATCTCTTGAATGGTGAAAATCTGTTTGTAATTCTCCTTGAATTTGTATTGTTTGTTTTCCTTTTCAATATAATAAACTTTGTATTAATAAAGGGTTTTATTTACAGAATTGTCATGGAAGATGTGTGCATTGTTGATAGTGCAACGACTCACACAATACTTCAAAGTAAGAAATATTTTTCAAATTTGAAGATGGATGAATCAAATGTTAATACAATCTCTGGTATTTCAAGGATCATTGATGGTTTTGGAAGTGTTAATTTGACACTACCAAATGGTACGTAAATCCATGTCAAACATGCCTTATACACCTCAAAATTCAAAAAAAATCTATTAAGTTTTAAGGATATTCTTTTTAATGGTTTTTATTTAGAAAGTGCAACTAAAGATAGAAAACAATATCTTTAAACAAAAAATCTAGGAAGATAAGAATCGAATGAAAAATGATCCGAACTCCCCATTCATTCATAGGACATGTATTTTTCCATTCATTTCTTTCATAATCAACCAAGTTCTCTTTCAAGTCTAGGGCGAAATCCTTCGATGATACGGAGTCAAATGTTAAAAAATTCATTTTTAACACCTTTTTCGTTTCTAACAACAAACTAATCAGTGAAAAACTTATACCTTTTCCATCTGGGTTATATTTTGTCAAAATTAAGGCTATTGAGTCTTATAATATTACGGATTCAAAATCCATTGATTCTAACACAGTTTCGTTATGGCACGAGCGACTTGGTCATCCTGTTACTACAATGATGTGTCGTATCATTGAAATACAAATGGACATCCTTTTAAGAATCAAAAAGATATTTTGAAAGATAACTGTCACCCTTGCATTTCTTGTTCATAGGATAAGTTAATCACAAGACCTTCTCCCTCAAAACTTCCTTCTGAGTTGTCTTTATCTCTTGAAAGGATTCAAGGAGATATTTGTGATCCAATTCATCCACCATCTGGTCCATTTAGATATTTCATGCTTTTGATTAATGTTTCTGCAAGATGGTCTCATGTATATCTTCTATCTACTCGTAATGTTGTCTTTGCCAAACTTCTTACTCAAATTATTAAATTACGAGCACATATTTCTAATCACCCCATCAAATCTATTCGTCTTGATAATACCGAAGAATTTACTTCAAAGGCATTTGATGAATATTGCATGTCAATAGGTATCTCAATAGAACATCATGTTCCTCATGTCCACACACAAAATGGTTTAGTCGAGTCATTGATAAAAAGAATATAATTAATTGTTAGAACTTTACTTATGAAATGTAAGTTATCTATTTCTGCTTGGGGACATGCTGCAAGTCTCATCGTCATTAGACCAACTGTTTATCATAAGTTCTCATCATTATATCTTGTTAAAGGTCAAGAGCCAAATATTTCTAATCCAAAAGTTTTTGGACGTGCTATATATGTTCCTATTACACCACCACAACGAAATAAGATGGGTCCGCAAAGAAGACTTGGAATTTATGTGCGTTTTGATACGCCTTCAATTGTGAGATATCTTGAACCTCTTACTACAGATCTTTTTACTGCATGTTTTGCAGATTGTCATTTTGATGAAACTTTATTTCCTACTTTGGGTAAAAATAATGTTTTATCTATCAAAAGTCAGAATTTACTTGGGAGTCAATGGGGTTGCATGGATTAGATATGCGTACAAATCATTGTGAAAATGAGATAAAAAGAACTATTCACTTACAAGACATTACAAATCAAATACATGATGCATTTAATGATGCAAGTAAAGTTGTGAAGTCGCATATACCTGCAGTAAATGCGCCATCAAGAATTGATATACCTCAGGAGAAGGATGTTATTATAGATCTTACTAAGGCTCATATTCTTGATGATAAACCACGCTTAAAGCGTGAAAGACCACCAGGTGCGAAAGACACTATACCACGAAAAATAAGAAGTGGTAAAAATGTTATCTCGAATGTCCCAAAAGAGACAGAAATCTCACAGAAGGAATTATCCTCTGAAGATGATAATGTCATTGATGAGATTACATAGCCTGAAAATCAAGAGATCTCGATCAATTATGTGCATACAAATCAAGTGTGGGATCGAGAAAATATCATTGTTAATGACATATTTGCATACGTTATTACTTCAGAAATTCATATGTCTCTTGAACCCAGAAATGTTCAAGAATGTAGACAAAGGGAGGATTGGTCAAAATGAAAAGATGCAATTCAAGCAGAATTACAATCTTTATTTAAAAGAAAAGTATTTGGACCTGTAGTTCCAACACCAAATGCCATCATCTTTCTTGAAAACAAATGGGTTTTTGTTAGAAAACGAAATAAAAAGAATGAGATCGTGAGATATAAGGCTAGATTAGTAGCCCAAGGATTTTCACAAATACTTGATACAGATTATGAGGGAACATATTCTCCAATAATGGATGAAATTAGTTTTCGTTTCCTCATTGGTTTGACAACCATGGAAAATCTTGAAACCAGACTCATAGATGTTATGACGGCATATTTATACGGATCTCTTGATAAAGATATCTATATGAGAATCCCTGAAGGATTAAATATGTCAGAGACACAAAAATCCAATCAGTTATACTCAGTTAAACTACAACGGTCGTTGTATGGTTTAAAGCAATCTGGTCTTATGTGGTACAATCGACTCGGTGAGTATCTGATTAAATTGGGATATAAGAATAATATTGTATGTCCATGTGTCTTTATAAAAAAACAATCATAATCTGACTTTGCTATCATTATTGTGTATGTGGACGATCTCAATCTTGTAGGTAATGCACAAGATCCCAATCTGGTCGTGTGTGGTACAATCGACTCGGTGAGTATCTGATTAAATTGGGATATAAGAATAATGATGTATGTCCATGTGTCTTTATAAAAAAATCATAATCTGACTTTTCTGTCATTGTTGTGTATGTGGACGATCTCAATCTTATAGGTAATGCACAAGATCTCACAAATACAGCTTCTCTTTTGAAGAGTGAATTTGAAATGAAAGATCTTGCAGAACCAAATTTTGTCTATGTATACAAATTGAACACTTATCAAATGGAATTTTTATCCATCAGTCACTATATACTAAGAAGGTTCTTTTTCGATTTTATATGCATAAAGTTTATCTCTTGACATCTCCAACGATTGTTAGATCATTAGACATCAAGAAAAATGAGTTTCGACCTTCAGAAGAGGAAAAAGACATTTTAGGACCTGAAGTTCCTTATTTAAGTGTAATTGATGCGCTTATGTATCTTACTAATTGCACAAGACCAGATATTGCTTTTGCGGTTAACTTGTTAGTAAGGCACAGTTCAGCTCCGACAAAAAGACATTGGAATGGAATCAAGCATGTTATGCGATATCTTCGTGAAAGCGTTGATATGAGACTCTTATATTCAAGAGGAGCAAAATCCACCCTGGTTGGATTTGCTAATGCTGGGTACTTATCAGATCCACACAAAATAAGATCACAAACCGATTATGTATTTACACTTAGAGATACTGCAATATCATGGAGATTAGTGAAGCAGACTCTTACAGCAACATCCTCCAATCATTCAAAGCTTATTGCTATGCACGAGATTAGCCAGGAATGTGTGTCATTGAGATCTATGATACAACATATACAGAAGTCATGTGGGTTGTCTTTAGTTTGTGAAAAGGTTACATTCTTATATGAAGACAATGCAGCTTGTGTTGCACAACTCATAGGAGGTTACATCAAAGACGATAGAACATAGCATATATCGTCAAAATTCTTCTGATAGCAAGATCTTCAGAAGATGGGGTCATCGATGTACGACAAATTCGTTCGAGTGATAACTTGACAGTTTTATTCACAAAAGCATTACCGAGAGCAACTTTTATGAAGCTCAAGCACAAAATAGGGATGAGAAGGTTTAATAATCTTGTTGAACAAAATTCCAATATTTAAGGGAATTTTGTTTGAAGGGAAAATTGTACTGTTTTTTCTTCATCCAGGTTTTCATCCCACTGGATTTTTTCCTGACAAGTTTTAACGAGGCAATCTTAACAGGTGATAAATACATCAAGGAAGAGTATTATAATTAATTAGATAATTAAAACTACCCTTTGAAAGTGATGTATTTACACCTAAACCTAGATTTTTTTCTTTAGATCTCATCAACTTTTGAGACTATTAAATGGACTTATCTAATTAGCTATTAATTGGACCTAATCATCTTGATTAGGTGAGAAAATTAGATGTTAAATAATTATCTTGAGTCCTATAAATAGAGCTCATTTTCTAAGGTGTTATGTACACATTTTCAAGAGAAGAAAATCTCTCTTTCTCCCTCTAATCTCTCTCTAAAATATTTTATTATTTTGTTAGTTTCGATAATTATCTTTTGAAGAAGTTAATCCGACGTAAACGTTTCTATTATTACAATCTATCATTTCTGATTCTTAACTTGATTTTAATTTGTAATCGCATCTTTTTTTCTCATGCTCATATGCTTTTCTGGAATGCAGAAGTGTCCTGATCATAGTTGTCTGATCGAGATACATATCATGTATCGGAGTCCTAATTTTGTGTATCGAATATCGAGTATCGTATCATATCGTAAGATACGGTTCACCCCTAGTAATAATAATAAAAATATATAATAAGTGATTTCATACTAAGAAATAAATGTTTGGCTTAATTGAACTGCAAAAAAGCAATAACTAAATACAAAATAATAAGTAAGAGCAACGAGACTAAATAACGGTTTCGAAACTGGATCTTGTCTCTTCCTCCTCGTTAAATTAGGCCACTCTACTCATTTTTACCGTTCTCTATGGAAATAATGGGTATTTCCTTCAGTTAAGTGATATCTCTCTTTTTTTTTTTCTTTTGAGTTTTATTTTATTTTACAAAGATTTTCCCATTGATGTGTGTCGTCTGTATCGTGTGTACCGTACTATACACATCGATATGTATCCATACGTCCGTTACATTAATGATGCAGCTTCATATTTGATACAACCTATAGATACGCACCAACCACCTTGTATATCGTATCTTATCGTACAATAAGTATCGCGTATCGTAAGATATTGATAATTATGATCTTGATAACCTCAACAGAGTTGCATAGCTTATAGTGTCGAGCTAGCAGGTACCTGTGTTCGTCCTCTGACAAACTTATCATGAACTGCTTTCAGATTAGCTTTTTTTCTTCTATTTTTCAATGTTTCAACTATAAAATGTGTGTTGTTTCAAGTTTAGTCCAGGAATGTGGCACTTGAAAATCTAAACTTGTTACTTAGAGGCCGTTTATATGTAGAGGCATACTCTCGCCTTTCTATTTGCTGATCACAATTCTTAAATGTTACAAATACGAAAAAAATTACATTTAATCCCTTGTATTTTAGGGTTTTGACATGTGTACCCCCAATATACAGCTGGCCCCCTCCCAGGGTCTTTAGGGATTACGTGCGAAAAATGGGGGATTCTCCAAAGTAGAGGCTAAGTTCAGAGAAGTTGTTCATTGGTCGTTAAAAATTCTATGTAACGTTTGAATTGGTGGAATGAAAGAAGGAATGAAATGTGATGTTCCAACGGAATCGGAAAAATCTTGTTTGGTAGGAATATGGAATCAGAATGAAATATTCTGTATGGAATCACATTCCTTTTTCAACCCCACTTATTGAAAATGAAAATAAAAAATAAATGATCCAAACATACAAAAATTAAAAAATATTCAAAAAATCATACATATAAAAAAAATCCCCAATCATACAATTTCATCTCATTCATTCATCTCTCCTCCCTCCTCCCTCCTCCATTCACCTCTCTCTCCTCCCTCCTTCTTAACCTTCCCTATCTCACCATCGACCTCACCTCCGTCGCCGGCGCCATCGCCGCAACAGCCATCACCACGGGCAACACTATCGACTCCTTCACCATCTCTGACGATTCTTCCCCAAAGCTCCGCCTCAACATAAGGGGAGATCGCCGATGATCTCAAATCCTAATTTTTGGAGTTTTCCCCAATAATCCAATCACAAACCTTAGATTTCACCATCAATTGTCGGTGTGGGGCTTCTTGAATCCATTTGAGAGTGTTGAGAGTGGACTCACATCAGATACGTGCTTCAATTTTGCTGAATATACTGAACTCATCAAATTGTTATGAATGGCAGAGCAATCCATCGAAAGGTGGTCCCCAGTCCAGCGGAAGTGCTTGGAGTGATTTCACGTCCCAAACAAGAAGCCATCTCAGAGGAAGACCTCCCCGTTGAACTGGTTCCCTCGCGAAAAGGCCGACTCCTATTTGAAGAGTAAAATAAAATCACTTCAGGTATTTATCTTCTCAAATTTCATTCTTTGATGTTAAACGATGAAAATTGGCCATTGGCCAATGAAGGGTGCGGAGCAGCTAAACTTAGCTGGTTGAGCTATTCTAATTTCAGGAAGCTGGTGGAATGAACTTCACTCGTGATGAGACTCTCGGTGATTCAAATCCTCATTACTGCAGAATCGAGAGAGAGAAAATGGCTGCCAGGGAAGCAGCACGCAAGGCAATGGAAGCTAGAAAAGCTACAATGGTTTCTGAAGAAGTTAAGGTTTCAATTCTCCAACCTTGTTGTTCTACTATTGTTGCTAAAAGTAGTCATCGAGGGTCACATGGGTTGTTCTTCTCCTGCACTTAAAATTGGAAACAATCCAAGTTTATGGCGATCTCTTGTAAATTGTTATAATCTTGATTTTTTTTTATTTTTTTTTTACATGTATTCTGTTTTATTCGGGAACATACGTTCTTTTTCATTTTTATACATACGTTCTGTTTCATTTATTTATGCACTCTATTTTATTTTTTGGGTGATGTCGAGATGTGATGATGCATAATCTCGTATTAATATTATGTTTCATTTTGTTTATTCATTCGTTTTTTTTATTTGTTTATATTCTCTGTTTTATTTATATATGCGCTCTGTTTGATTTGTTCTTGCGTTTCGTTTTCAAACAGAGTGTTAGAACAAGCGCTCTATTTTGAAACAGAGCGACTGTTCTGACAGGAGCTTTATTTCGTTTTTATATTCACGCTCTGTTTCATTTTTTTTACCAACGCTCTGTTTTCATTTTTGATCAAGCTTTCTGTTTTGATTATATTCAGGCTCTCTGTTTCATATTCCGGTGATGAGGTCAGATTCCGGCATAAATTCCCGCAGCGTTTCAGATTCCGACGATGTGGTCGGATTCCGACGAAGATTTTGTGATTGTTTTTTGTGAAAATGTTATTGGTGTAAAGCTAGTTAAGATGGTAATATATTCTTTTGCGCTTTGTGATTATTTTCTGTGTTCTGGTATTTGCGTTATGTGTGTGTGCTTTATATTTTATTGTCATTTTGAGGATAAGTGAAAATAGGGTTTTGTTGGAATCATATCCATTTAACTATGATTAGGGTTTTCAATGCCGATGCGTTCTGTTTTATTTGTTCATGTACTATATTTTATTTTTTGTAGATACACTCTATTTCATTCAGGAACATATTTTCTATTTTATTTTTGTACATGCGCTCTGTTTCATTTGGGAACATGCGTTTCGTTTTATTTGTTCATGCGTTCTGCTTTATTTTTTATATATGCATTCTGTTTTATTGGGGAACATACTCTCTATTTCATTTTTTGTATATGCGTTCTGTCTCATTTCTTCATGCGTTTTTTTTCATTTTTTGGGTGATGTCGAGATCAGATGATGCATAATCTTGTATTATTATTATGTTTTTTTATCCATGCGTTTTGTTTCATTTTTTCATACGCTCTATTTCATTTGTACATGTGCTCTATTTCATTTGTTCATGCGCTCTGTTTTATTTTTTGTACCGACATTTTGTTTTATTTTTGTACCGGCCTATTTTTATTTTTGATCACGCGCTCTGTTTTCATTTCACTCAGGCGCTCTGTTTCATATTCCGATGATGTGGCCGGAGTCTGACGAAGATTCTGACGATATTGCCGGATTCCGACGACGGTGGCCGGATCCCTGTCGAAGATTCTGGTGATGGTTCGGTGATGGTAGGGGTTGGGATGAAGATGAGAATAGGGTTAAGGATTTAAATGAGATGGATGAATTATACGTTTTGGAATTTTAATTCCTTGGGTACCTTTTTGGGTTTTTTTTCAACTTTTTGTATTTTTGGATGATTTTTCCAAAAATAAAAATATTATAAAATTAAATGTAATATAAAAATTAGGAAATTTTATCACAAAATACAAAAAATAAAAAAATTTCCAAAACTCATACAACACTGTAAAAAAATTCCAAACTCATACACTTTCGAGTCATAAGCAAACAAAGGCCCCATTCACTCCCAAAACCCAAGCGCTCTAAATTCCCAAACCACGATCAAATCGCCTCGCACATTTCAACTCTTTAATCGAATTCCATTCTTTAATCGAATAAGAACACCAATCATCAAGGCCGCTTTGTTTCAACAACTAATCACTCGAACAGAAGGTATAATAATTTTCACTCGTCACTCTGTTCATGCGTTGAAATTGATAAATTGGGGTTTCGTTCTTCGAATTTTATATATTACACTGAAATGATTTGATAAAAACATGCATGCATGCATAAAACACAAATTAGATGATTTTGGTTTTGGTAAAGAAGAATTCAGAGCATCTCGTAAAATGAAAAACAAACATAAATAACAAAATATTAATTTTTATAAAAATCATTACTTAAATATTGATTCAAAATTAATTAATTAAAATTAAAGTAATAACTCAATTTTTTAGATTTTCGCTTAAAAAAACTGCATCCTTACCGACCCAACCAAACAGCTCTGATAGAATGGAATACCTTAATTCCATTACGACCTCCATTCCATCTGAATATTGCATTCCATTCTATCTTAATACCACTCCTAAGATCCAAATGTAGCACTAGGTGTTTACATGCAATAATCCCTACAATTAATCATGATTCTTGAACCTTATGACTTGCATTAGGCGCTTCTACAAAGGACCGTGAATGACTATACACGAGGCGGGTTTGATCCCCAAACAAGCAGTCTGGAGATCCGCTTGATTCAAAGGCTGGAGGATATCCGCAATCCCCAAGCCAACTTCAAAGCTCATCTATACCAATAAACCATTGTTAGTTGCTGAAGTTAATGAAATAGTCAGAAGTGGGCGGGACAGCACTGACAGTTTGCAAAGGAATATCAATAGGCGGTGAGCTCATCTTTCAACTTTGTAGTCAAATTGCAATGACACTTGTTCAAAAACTTTATCCGTTTGCATGCTGGAATATCTTATTTTGATCTTCATTGATTCAACTAGTGCCATTTGCTTTCCAGCATCATTGTCGCTTCCCTCCCAAAAAGCTTCAGCTGAAGAATGTGATTATAGGTATAGAAGGACCGGGGATTACGTGAACTTCTTGCGAAAGTGCTTTGATCTTTTAGGTGATTCATATATGTTGTTCATATCCATCACTTGTTTAGATATAACTTATAGCCTACGTAACTTGCTTGACACCTGCACAGATTCGTGCAGTAATGCCCTGTTTGTCCCATCGTTAGACTATGTGCTGGAACGATACAGTTGGACTATGTGGTCTGGCCTAAATCCATTTTCGGTACATTTACATGTCATCATAGTTACAGACCCGACTGGACATCATCAGGTCACTGGTTTAACTAGTTCAACTGGTGGTTCGTTTGCTTAGGACCTTTTGTCTTTATTCAATTTACTACTCTATATTTAACGAATATATATTTAAGGTTGGTTTAATAGCTATGTTTGGTGCAAAGGAACAGGTTCTGTCTTGGTGTGACAATGGTGGCTATACGGAAAATTTAAGGCTGTTTATCTTCCTTGTACTTGGAAGAGATCCTGTTTTGGTTTGAAAGCCTGACTATATGAGTAGCAAATTCGTGCTTGATTCGGGTTGCATAATATTTCTGCATATCTTCTAGGCTATTCACAATTGAAGATGAGATGTCTTTTCATTAAATTGTGGTAACTAACGAGTACCAGAAAACATGTTACTTGATTGGGTGTTCTTCAGCATCCGTGATCACAGAGAATGTCTTGAGCTGTATAAATAGGTATGTCGTCGGAACCAAAAGAAACTCATCAGCTCTAGCAGAGTACCTAAAATGGGGGCAATATTTTTGTATGCCATAGTCCCTGCAATTTTGTGCTTCATTTT
>JAOVYX010020609.1:0-16821 GCA_035668315.1 Drosera spatulata | reverse complement strand
TACCGGTGCAAGTACCAAAGATGCCGACCAACCAATCACCAGATAGCTTCACTTACATGAATCTACTCATCTAGTCAGTAGTCACCTTTTGAAATTGTTCCCGCTTACCTTTCACATAAATATCTCCCTGATCCTAGCTATCCACTGTTTTATATATACTTGGTCGTTGACATCATCTTATTCATGATGCTTAGACTTAAGAGCTTAATTTGGTACTGCCGACCATAACTCTAAGACCATCCTGCCTTGGCTATTTAAAAGGGCTAAAGCATTCCTCTGCTTAGACCTTTCCATTCCTTGTAATACCACTCGTAATTACTGAACTCGCTGTCTGCTCATAAGATACTAATCGCCCTTTGTCCTCATTAATTTCTTCATGTCATTTTTTCCCTCAACTGCGACCAGATGTTATATTACCTTTGGTTTTTGTTTAAGGTACAAACATCAACTAATTATTCCTTCATGTTTTTTTGTGTGGCAGGGGTCTTTTGATAGTACCGGGTTGATTGTGTCATCGAAGCTTCCTAGATTCTCGGATATGTACACTTTGTCTATAGCAAGCGCGGAACCAAAATCAATCTCAGCCAAGAAACCTGTGGAGTTCACCAAAAGTGTTACCAAGTGGTGAGTTTGATCTCTCTTTTCTCTCGAATTTTATCAGGAACCCTTGTGATCTATTCGGTTATCGTGTGAATATCTTCCGTGAAATGACCTCGAAAGTCCTAACAGGTTCACAAAAGATGGAGTTCTGGTGGAAGGCTTGTTCTGGAAAGACGTTGAAGGACTGATAGACGACTACAACAAAGAAAAGAAGACCAAATGACTACCAGCTTAAAGTAGTTAGATAGAACGTGGACTGTCTATCACCAGCATTATAGTGCATGTGATTTGGATCGGTATGTAGCGGGAAAGTGAATGTGGCTAAGGTCTCGATTTGGAACCTGAAGTTTTATGGTCCATTACACCCGAGCGACGCACATACTTCTTCAGCTTTCAAGTTTAAAGATAGACATAGGCTCTTTGCTTCGTTTTAATTTTCAGCACAAGTATGGATGAGGCAAATATTGCTTCCTTTAACTCTGAGAATCGATCTGTGCTTCTGTTTCCTTGTTATTTCTCTTTGGTTAATGTTTGCTGCTCAGCCTACTATTGCCACAGCTCTTTTTGCTGTATTTGACAAAGAGTAGCCACTTACGCTGCAAATGTCGGATACCATCCAGATGGGAAAGGCGCTCACGCTCAACTGATCTGATCTTTCCATTGGAGAAAGTGAGTGTTTTTCATGTTATGGAGCTTGATAATCGTGACTCTAGTCAATTAAGGGATCAACCGGTGGATGGATAAAACTTGGATGAAAAAGCTGGATATAGATAGAAACAATGCAATATATCGGTGGGTTGTAGTCCATATGATTATAATCCAAGATAAATTTGGAAGATCTGGGACAAATAAACAAAATGGATAAACAGATGACATAAAACACCATATATGTTTCGGTGATTATCATCCATAAAATGAAATCTTAAGGCAATAGTTTAGAACAGCGTTCTAAAATACAGAACCAAGCTGCAGTCCTGAATAGCGAAATTCGGCGTTACAAGCAAAAGCATCCTGGTGTTCTCTAACTGTGGAGTTTAAACAACTTGAGAAGGGTCAAAGCAGTGAGTTCATAAGAACTAGTACAAGTGAAAAGAGGGCTTAGGCGCTGTTAAGCTGCCAAATGTAAAAATACCACAATCAATCCACCACAGAAACTGACATGAGATGGCTATCATTCAAGTACAACGCTCCCTCTTAAGTCCACTGTTGAAATTTGGGTCTACATTGAAAAATGGTCGCCGGGAGAAAGAGTCTACGATCCATCTGCTGCAGTCCTCTTTGTCGTACTGATGTAGAGCACTATTATGAGGTAAACGAAACCCAGTAAATAGAAGTGTTATTTCTTGAAGCATAAGTTCAAAAAGAAATTAGTTGGAAGCAGAAGATCTACCATTGTTTCCTCGGATAAATGCATCGCCATACTTGTTTTTCAGCTGGCCATTAACGTACTCTTCTGTTTGCTCCATGGCAATGTTCATGTATCCGTCCAAGCAAGCCAGAATGCCTGGGAAAAAAAAACACTCAAGTGAATTTCTTTCCTTTACTTATAGTAGAAGTTAGGAGAGTGTCATCACAGAAGAAAAGGAACGGAACGTACCCACATAATCCTGTCAAGTGCAGGATATGAGGAGGACACCCCTATAAACAGCATGATATACGCAAATCTTACCCCTATTTTTACAGAGAGAAACTTTACCCCTATTTTTACAGAGAGACTACTTCCTAATACCTTCAGGTGTCGAACTCCTGACCTTACGGTTAGAAGAACGACTTACCATTAAGCCAACTCCGCTTGACAAAGTGCCATCACAATATCCATATAACAATGCATAGAATGGAGTAATCAGAATGCTACACTTTCACTCAGTATGGCAAGCAACAATGAACTTTGCTTGCTCCAGGCATCACCTATATGTACATCATTGTTGCCTTCTAAGAATTTCGCTACCAGTTAGAAAGGTTATCAATCTGGTCGAAAGCAGGCCAACGGCTCAAGTGAGGGAAGACCAAGTTCTTATAGAATCCCTGGTTATCACACCTAATTTAAAGCTATATTTCTAATAACCGAACTTGTACTATTTTCTTCCTGGCTATCTATCAATCAACTGAATTTGGAGCCCCCCTTCTTCAGGAAATGCTTATTTCGATGATCCAACTCAACCTACAGTTTTATTTGAAGTTTAGCTAGAAAACCTCATAGATTGTGGCCAGTTTTGAGGCTCCTCGTTGTATACATCTGAGTTAAGGTGACGATGGTTTCTTCCTGCTAATGTGTAAAGACTTTATGCTTATGCCTCTTATAAGTTAGAGAAACAAGATAACTATAACATAAGAGATAGAGATGGCCATCAATCATCATTCAGCTCAATACTCGAGAGTAAACTAATTTTAAGAAGATAATTAAAGGCCTATTCTCTAGGTCCAAAAACAACAAACCAAACATTGATCACTATGCCGGATCCGCTGCATATACAGCGGCACTATGTTCCTCCATTGTGTATCAACGTACGAGATTTGGTAGGGCAAAACATCGCTGCGCCGTTGAGCCTGCACTACCTTCCCTGACAAAAGGAATTAATCCCAAGTTCAATTCAACCACTGTAAGGTCCAGCTCTTGCCCAACAAATCAAAGCCAACAGATTCTTCACACAAAATATTTTCATAGTATTTCCTGTTTCTAAAAGCCAGTACATTACATTAGAGACTCTTGAAAGGGTTAAGATCGTATAAGCACTAAATTCCTTTATTTAGTCAAGAACTGCACACTGCTACTTACCAACTCAATACAGAAGAAGATTAATGCCCTCTCTGTGGGAGGTCTAAGAATTCTAGCATTTAAGGCGTAAAAAAATATTCGAGATTGGGTTCACGAGGTGTCCTAGAACTAACAAAGTTATCTACATAAAGAACTAAAGGGAACAAGTATGGCGTTGAACTCTCGAAACCATTGGTAACCATGGGTGTCATAGGGTTGCCGTGCCATTCTTTAGATTTGGAAGGGCCATGAAGACCATCTGCTCCGTCTAGCACCAAAAGTGGATGTCATAGCCACACGATGCTACCATTTAGGACAGATAACTGAGCCACAACCTTCATAGTAGACGGTTTATTCAACGACCAAGACTCTTAAGCCCTAGAATGCACAGTATATGCGCTTGTCAAACTCGAAGTTTGTCTTTCATTGAAATTTGAGCCATCTCCAGTATATCTGGTATCTAGGGAGGTCAAATGTCAATCCTTCTAATGATTAACTAACGTGTGCCCCTTTTATCTGCATTCATTTCCCTGGTTCTCAAGAGAAAACCATGCCATCGTATCATTTTGTCTAGAGTACTTCTATTTGCTGGTCCAATGGGACATACAATCATTAGGCGAGTCCGAGTTCTAACCATCTATGACAAGTCTATAGTTCCACTAAGCATCTATCTTTCCCGTGACTAGCTCGGTTGACAATGCTGCACCAAATCATGTCTACCCAATACCCACAAGACAATACCCAGAAACACCAATCATGAATCACTCTATCCAGCAAAAGATGCAGATGAAATTTAAAAATAAAAAATCAAAAAATCAAAACAGTAATTGTAACCCTACCGCGATAGTCGACACCAGAGTTGAGCTTGACAACAACAGGGCGTCCCCGGATCGATTTCAAAAACTCAGACGGCGCCTTCGCACTCGCAGACGCTTTCTCTACACCTCCTCCTCCGGCTCCTGTCCCTCCTGCTCCTCCACCACCACTCATCTCTCTTCACAATAACTTCTCCTAATCAACAACAACCATAATCAATCAACAACACAAATGGGTCAAACAACAAAAGGGAAGATAACCCAAATCTTCGACAAAAATATATTCACGAATGGCAGATAATACACAAACCAAAAACCTAAATTTCGATGGTATTCTTCGAGACGGGCAATTGGGTCTGTTCGAGTTACAAAGAGGGAGAGACCACACAAACCCATCAAAATTTCAAGCCAAATTGCATCAGAACCCTAGAAAAAACCCTAGCAGCAGTGAGGGGGAGAGGGGGAGAGGGGGAGAGGGGAAGAATACCTTGTAATTGAATGAAATCAGCGAACAAGGCGACTGAGTTATGTGAGAAGGTCCAATCGTGTTTTTAATTTTTAATTTTGTGTGTGTAAATTACTAGTATAAATATTACTTCCCTTACAAATTAATTAAAACGTTTTGATCCCACATGAGATTATATATATAAGAGATAATTTTGATTAATATATTATGTTGTTTTTATGATGATGGGAATTAATATGAAAGCATGTGAGAGCAGTTTGTGGGGTGTGATGAAATATGTGTTTAATTTAATATAAATTTGATTCCATATAAAAAAATAAAACAAATACTGTATATATTTTAAAACCGTCTAAAAAAAATTATATTTAATATGAGACGAGAGAGTAATGGTTTGATTTTAGGAATGATTTATTATTTTTAGATATATGAGGGAATCGAAGTCTTTTATTTTTATTTTTGGTAGATGATTAATTGATAAATAAGGTAATCAATTGATAAATATTTTAGATTTTGATCATAGATAATTCTCTATTTTTTTGTTGATTTATTAAATAGTATTTTCTTCGTTCCAAAATAATTGTAATACTTTCACTTTTTATATTATTCAACACGAGAGCTTTATTTTACGTCTTAGCGACGTTAAAAAATTATATCATCGGCGTCAGATTGTGGTACATAATTTAAATTATCATTAGTGTTTCACAACAATTTTTCAAAAAATGATGTTTAATCGTTCCATTATATGACTCAAATTTCACCTCACAAATACCACAGTCAACCTTTTATAATTATTTTGGGTATATTTCATAATGTTAGCACTTTTTACCATTTGAAAAGTTAAATTACTCAACATAAAATTTATTATATATATAATAACTCTTTCAGTCCCCACTATTCTCACATTCCATCAATGTGATTTAAGTGGTTAGTTTTAATTTGAAATTCCTAGACCAATTATTGAGGATAAGATATTATTGAATAATATATCTTATTGATCAATAGGACTTTGACACCTTATTATATATATTAAAACAATAGTCATTTGGGGCACAATAACGGGGATATTCTAACACGATCTTCCATGCATCAGATCGTGTGTCCAACCAACTGTTTTGTGAGGTGGAAGATGGCCGATCTTCCATGCATCAGATCGTGTAATAACTAGGAAGACAGTGCTGCTGTTTGTTTGGGGTTCATTCAGTTTAGTGTCTGTGGTGAAACCTTTTGGATGCTTTTATGTGAATGTTTAAACTTTCAGACACTTTGATGTGAATTTGTAAACCTTTCGGATGCTTTTATGTAAATTTGTAAACTTTCGGATGCTTTCTCTTTATCATCTGCAGCACCCTTGTTATTCCAGGCCAGAGCTGATGGAACTTAAATGCAAGAGCTTCAACAGATAACTGGCATTGTGTAGCTTTCCCATAACATATGATTTACCTAAGTGCTTGATTAGTCGCTTCATCGAAAAGGTTGATGTTAGTCGTAAATCATCTCTCAATGGTAGGTTATGAAGGGTACATTGGATTCATGAATTCATCATTCATGTTGGATTGATTTCTTTCCGACTGCCATCAGTTATCAAATGCCTATGCAGAAAAATAAGCATGAAAAACACTGTGCCATCAGTGATCAAATGCTTACTTTCTGAGTTGGCATTCTTATAGCTCGGCTTTTTTGCACTTCAGCTACTGTCTTCAATCTAGAACACAATTTTTATGCAGTGTTAAAAGCGATGCAAACTTAGGTTGGGTACTTCCGTATTGTTGCCCAATTGAGCAGTATGTTCGAGAAAATGACTGCCATATTTCTTTATCCACAAAGCTTCCAGAAATGCTTCCTTCTGGATTGGTATTGTATACTTGCCCTTGCTCCTTGATCTTCCTCCATAAGGGTAGATTCTAACCGAATGAAACCAGAAGATTACACGATCAGAGTTGATCGGGTTAGTAAGCCATTTGACCAAATTCATCATCTCAAACAACAGCGGCATCAAAAGAAGCTACAAAATAACCTATTAGTGTCATCCTCCTGCACGACCATCAAGAACAACCTGCTTCCGATAACAAAATGGATGGTGACATCCAAAGCCTAGCGTCGGTTCATCAAAACATGAACCTTCAGTTGTATCAATCTCACCTCATAAGAAGTCGGAGATCATGATCCCCAGAGACCACGAATTTGCCCCAAATACCTCGCTGAGTGATCAGTGATCGCACTGTCAATGCTTTATCACCTGATAACATCTTTCAGAGGAGAACTGCATTGACATTTGACAGTTATTGTGTGGCGTGGGCCGCACGACCTTGCATTCGTTGATCTCCGATGAACATATAACGAAGCTTGACATGTTAAGCGTTGTTCCTCGGTGCAGTATGCCAAAATCATTCCCCTTTATCTCATTATAGATTTATAACATTATTTCCCAAGAATCATTTTCCAATTTCTATCTTATGTGTATTCCAACATGGCGAATAAAGAGGATGCCAGATTAAGCGGCTTCAAGATGCATGGAACTACAGCTGGTTACTGCATGGACTGTCAGACAGAGAACAAGAGATACAATAACGAAAAGTGATGGCGTAAATTATTCAGGAAAAGTATCATGTATTACAAACATTAAACTAATATACAAGCTCAAAAACGAGAAATCAGCGACCTCCTAGTTCCCCGGTTTCATCGATAACTATATGACATAAATGATATCAAGCGCCATACAGATATCATGGCCTCTTTCCTTCATATGCAGGCTTCCCTCATTGTGGCTGCGCCATCTGGTTCCTGCAAGGTGGTAATCTTTTACTACCGTAACTGAGGGTAAACAAGAAAAACTGGAGCCATCGAAGAAGATTCAATCATCAGCGTGCAAAGAAAACAACCACACCAAGATCTTTTTAAGGGTGTTGGTTTCCGCCTTCTGAGTTTAACAAATATATATAGCAAGTAGAATTTATGCGCATATACCATGCGCAATCTGGTCTACATTACAGGTTCTAGTAGATACAAATCTAAGAGAAGCAAATCCTGGTATTCCTGTTACCTCGAACAGGAGATGCACGCCTGACACTAAGCAGAAGGCATCGGATCATAGAATTCGGAAAAAGATAAGGTCATACCCGCTTGACTATCGCGGTCACCACATCCTCCAAAGAACCAGACCCATTAACAGGATAATCACCAAAGGGTCTCCGCTGATCAACTGGATAACCTTGCTTTATTTTTACAGCAGCTGCCTGCATGGAGGGAGCTTGCTCAACTAAGTTCCGCTGCCTGGTGCAAGAATCAAGGGCTGGCTGTCGAGTCCTACCAAAGTCCATATTTTCATTGAATCCCATGCCTTGCGGAGACGCACTAGCACTATGAGCACCGACCACAGAGTTCATCGTGCCATCGATGAAATTCGGTTGGTGGAAAACATTGTGATTATGGTTTACCCAACGCTGATTTGGCATGGAACCCATACCTTGCACCATATCATTACTGAGTAAAGCAGCACTGTCTTGTACATCCAACCTCGAGGGTCGAACCAAAGAAGGCAATGGAAAATCTCCAGAGAGATGCGTTTGAATGTTGTTGCTTGGACCAACAATACCCGGAAAGGCTGGCTGATAGGCATCCGTTGAAGCAAAAGGAGCAGGTTTAACAAACGTCGATTGAACAACAGACCTCCCCCAATTGCCATTGCATATGGTGGGGTCAGACAAATTGGGCAAGGAAGACTGATTAATGAGAGCTCCCCGAGTTTGAGACTCATCAGGATTCGCTTCTAACACCAAGGAACCATTACAGGGACCGCGAAGCAGAGAGGTTCTTGCACCAGCAATGATATTATTCGAGATAGACTGGGGAAGGAACATGGAGTTGCCATTAGCCACAAGGAGCTCTGCGGGCCTGGGAGGGGCTTTTTGTTGTAATTGATCAAAGTCCAATGAAGTCGGCATTCCTTGCAGAATATTTCCATCCGGCAATAAACCCGGTTCAAATTTGTTGGAAGCGTTGATGGAGCTCCTAGGAATATGAGTTTGGCTCAATGAAATCACGCCTGAAGGCAAAAGGCCTTGAAGCCCAATTGGACCAGCAGGAGCATTTATCCTTCCGAGCATTCCAGGCGGCCCGGGTGGAGAAATGGATCTTAGAGCGCTATTTTGAAGCTGCAAGGAGCTGTTGAAGTCATGGAAATTCGCAGCACCAGCAGGAAGGTAGCTGGTATCAGAGGCGCCTAAGGCAGCCGCCATATTAGCTTGCTGGTTAGCTACAGTGTTGAGCCTCTTCAAATACAGCCTATACTTCTGCACAAGAATTGCATGAAATGTCAGCTTGTTCCATATACTAGAGCAACATAATGAAAATTTCAGCTTTTGCGGAGAAACAATGGAATTGAGGAACTTGCCTGGAGATGGCTAGCTACGTTTTCTCGGGTAAGCCGATCATCGTTCATCAGTTCAAGTATTTTCTTAGGCACAGCCTCTGCAGTAAAAAAAAAGAGTTACGCCAAACTGTTTTCATAGGGTATAAACTTATTGAAACAAAGCCTCATTGATGTGCCGAAGGCAATTACAGAGCTCGGAGTCTAACCCCACAGATAATGATGGACTTTTATTTTAAAACTAACAACTAACAGCATTAACCATACGAGCGAACTAAGGACACTTACTGTCAAATCCAATTGCATTTACAGCGGCAACAAATTTGCGGTGCAACTCCACACACCATACAACCCGAGACTTCTTTTGGTTTGACATCTCATCATTATCAGTTCCATTTTCATCGTAATCTTCCTCCTCTCCTTCATTCTGGTCTTTCCTCTTTCTAATCATCTTTCCATCCTGGTCATAGTTCTTGTTCCCATTCGCCTGGTTTCTTTCACCGGATCCACATTTTTTGTCGTCTCTGTTGTTTGAAATGTTCCGTTCTTCTGGATTGACTTTCTTTTTTCTGACTACATGTTGCCAAATGTTTTTCAGCTCCTCTAATCTAACTGGTTTGAGCAAATAATCACAGGCACCATGTGTTATCCCCTTCATCACTAGCTTGGTATCGCCATATGCAGACAGCACTGCAAGAAAAGTGAAAGAGAAATCAAATATGAATCAATGTATCAGGGAGAGAATGCAGTCTATGACAACATCGAAATAATCACAATGATGAGAATTTGGATCTATTTACAGGTCCAGAATGACTACTGTCAAGATTGAGGCCAACAAAAATGAATTGCAAGTGTTTATGTGACTGAAGTAATCCAGTTTGCATAGGTGGTAATCCAATTATTCAGTTTCCGAGGACTGAAGTAATCAAAACATTTCCAGTCTAGTACAAGCTTCAGATAGTTTGGCATGGAGGACCAAAAATTATCAGAAGGAAAGGACACATGGAAAGAGTAACTTACGAACATCTCATGGAGAGATCATATTTTCGATCACAACAAAGAAAAAAACTTTTTTACTCAAATGACAAGAATGAAAACGACAAAGTGCTCTCTAAAGTTATATTGTTCTCTTATATTGTTCTCCACACTAAATTAACAAAAACGTTGTGTCTCCTACGGCTAGCTTATGATCATCCATGATCCATCAAAGCTGAGGAATTTCAGAAGATCTGGGAAACCTTGTTCTTCCTCTATGAAAATAGGCCACATTAGACAGATTAGATCATATTTGTATCGAAACTCTCGAGATGGGGAAACATGTTCCAAGCTTACTTATGACAGGCAAGTTCATCTCAAAGTTTACAAGTTCAAGCAGCTTGAATCCATCCATATCCGGCATTCGCACATCACTGATAACCAGATCAAACTTGTCTTTATTTTCCCTCAGCAACTTCAGGGCTTTCACAGCTTGACTAGTCGTAGTAACTGCACACAATATGCCAATGAGCTCAAACATAAACAGAGTCAATATTACACATTATATGAATCATATGTTTCGTATGCTGATCAAAATCGTGGAACGCCAGGGAAGCGAAGGTTAGAAAATCTGGTAACTAGGTTTGAGACACGGAAGCAAGACACAACCCTTTGACTTGAGAGTTAGACACTATATTCTTGAAGGGGTTTGAACACAAGACAAAATCTTTGCTACATAGCACATCAGCATTGACCCTTCTCCTAAATCATCTAACTAGAACAAACAGGCATCATACAAAGATCTATGTAACATAACAATGGATCAAGCGCCGAATCTATGGCGTCGAGTTTCTCAAGCCCTAGCCACAGAATCCAACAATGAATTTCTTGATCTGGGTATCGAAAGGGCATAACTAAACTTAGAAACGTGGTGCGATCAATGTCATCTATTCCAGCTTGATTATCCCTAGACACAATGCGAGTTTTCCTACTTTGTCTAGCTCCTTTACCAACTAATCATCATATCCTAAGATTATCGAGCAAAAATCTTCACAATCAAACTACACGATATCAAACTCAGATCAGTTCTTGGAATAAATCCAACAAATCAACGCACTAACTCCACAAACCTAATCATACAAACCCTAATCACAAACACCATAATCACGCCCATTTCTTTCCATCTCACTCCTACATCACAAAAATCTGACCACAAAGCAACAATAGAAACACAAAACACGCCAGGAAATACGAAAACAAAACTTCCGGAAGAAACAACAAAAACAACCCAAAGGGTCAAGAAATCACACCATGATATTTGCATTCTTTGAGCAGAGCCTCAAGCAACCTAAGGCAAACAGGGTCATCGTCGACGGCGAGCACACGCATACCCACCGGAAATTGATCGCCGGAATCTTCAACCCTTTTCTCAGCCGGCATTTTTAAGCAAGAAAACACTGCCCAGATGACTATTTCCTCCAAAAACTTAATCTTGTTTACAAATTTTACTATAAAGATTCGATTTTCAAATAGAGAAATGGGTTCAGATGAAGCAAAAACAGATAACAGTAATATGCCAACAAAAAAAATCTTGACCAGATGATTACCTCAAAAACTGAATCTTTTCACAAATTAAAGATCACCTTGAAACACACAGAGGGAAGAGAAACAGTGTCAATTAGTTAGGGTCACTATCTGCAAACTCAATCAAAGATTTTAAAGAATTTATTGAATATTGTATGTGTGAATGCAATCGGACTGATGAGATGATGACCATGATGATGAATTGATGATGATTTAATAGGAAAAACAGAGGTTGAAATTGGAAGAAAATATGGAACGGAAATGGAATATATAATTTTGTTGCTCGTATAGTCGAATGGATCCAAATTCACTTTCTTTTGGGTTCAGTTCAATTTTTATTGGGTTTTTGAAAGTTTTGTGAATTGAATTGAAGTTTATTTGTACTGTGTGTGATGAGAAAAAAGGGAATCTTTAGCCATAAATAGGGAGCTGTGAAAGGCTGGTTGAAGAGACTGCAAAGCTCAGACTTTCTCATAGTGTTCTTCTCCCTTGCCAATATTTCATTGGCTTCCGTTTTCCTTCCCATGTTTATGTGTTTTGGTTTTAGAATTAATCTTCATTAGGGTTCTTGAATGACCTCATGCACAGTGCAATTATTATCTTGATGATTAATGGTTATGTTCAACTATGGTCGCAATGTCGCGATTGGTTTTGTTATTTCATTTACAATTAAGTTATATGGAATGTTTATAAGAAAACTTAACAAAAAATCAAAATTAGTTTTTCTTATGTCTCAAAATAAGTATAATATTTAATATTTTTTAATATTCAATACGTAATTCAATCAAATTTGTCTTTCATCTTAATAATGCAATCAATATTACGTTATTGATTGAGGATTGAAGCACATAACTTAAATTATTATATTATTTTTATAATAATTTTACGGTAAATGATATTTGATGATCGCACGATATGAATTAATTTTTACATATATTATGACGGATCTAGCTAGTATCTTATTGGGGTTTTATCGATCTAAGCATGTTGTTGGTTTTTTAATTGATAAGAAAAATGTTTCGTCGTTTGTATATGATGTCTAGTTTGATTTGATAAGTGGAAAACAAAAAGGACATTTGAAACTTGCATTGCTGTCTAAGGGTTGGTTTAATATCAATTTTTTATGTGTTTTCGTTTCATGAGGTTGTTTGTTTTTTATTTTTATTTTTAAATAAATGAATTTAAGATTTGTTTTAAAAATTAATTAAATGATTTTGATTTTTATTATTAATTTTGTGTTTCTGTTATTACTTTTGATTATTATAATTTTTAACGATAATATCAAACAATCCATAAAAGTTTGCTATATGGGAGTATCTAAGTTGTAATCATGCCTAAGTAACAGCAACTCCACCCTTAAAATCTCATGGCTTGTTATTTCAAAATTTTGACAACCTAACTGATTATCTTGAGACAAAAATAGATTGTGATCTGCACCCATAATTGCTACGTTCATTATTAAAAAAATAAAAATGACAACCAAAATGATAAATTTCATAGATGCATGACGTCGTCAAGTTTGAGAATCAAGCATTTGATGATGCCAAAAGAAAAATGGAAATTATAGCCTATATTAATGTTGATATTTGATAAAGTAAAAAATGAAATTGTTGTTTTTTTGGCAAGTCATATGCCAGTGGGGTGTGGATGGAAGTTGTAGTTTTTGTTGCCAAATATGAGAATGACAACGGAGTTGCTTTAAAAATGTCCTACTGTTCTGTAAAATTATTTACAAAAATACTTAATATTTTTTTAGTTTCAAAATAAGTGAAATATTTTTCTATAATACTTTTTAAAATGATATTTTTTTTAATGAAAATATCAAAATATCATCATTATTTATTTTATATCACCTAAACCAATTTCACTACCACTCCTCATTTTTTCTTATCCTTTCTCTTCCTCTCACATATTTTCAAGGATAAATTGATCATTTTATCATAATTCAACACTCATATTAATTTCCGTATATAATCTTCATGTTGCACCCATTTTTGGACGGAGAGAATAAGATAAAAGAAAAACATTACTCAATGTCATTAGAAATTATATTATGTACTTGGAAGCTATTCTCTATGTTTCATAAAAAATATAATATTTTTTTTATCGTCTCAAAATAAATATAACGTTATTCATTTAGAAAAGTTTTTAATATAAAAAATATCAAATCATTACAGTATATTTCATCTCTCTCAACTGTCACACTAAACCCATTAGGACAATTTCAATATATAATGTATTTGGATTGCCATATCCATGATGGAGTAGAACATTTGGCTATTAAATGGGAACTCCAATGATGATCATTTTTTTTGTTATAATTTGATTTTGGTCATGTGTATGATCAAATAAATTTGACAATGAAAAATAATTTATCATATTTGTCACATCATCAATGATTTGGAGGGAATGAAGAACATGAAGGAAAATAATGAAGGAAAAAAGAAAATATTTAAATTTAGCATATCATCATTGGAACATCATAGTCCTATTTTAACATTTTCATGTTATTCATAGGTAAATTATAACTATAAATATATAAATTTAATTTAATCCATTGGACTTACTCTTATCATTAAAAAAATATTTTTTTAATTAAAATTTATATAAATCTAACACTCATATAAAATTTTATATTAAATTAATTATTATATTTATTTTAAGAGTAGATATAAAGTTTGTTCTCACGCATGACAAATTATATAATCACATTGTATTCGTAATATAGTGGGGTGGTGCTTTTGTCCTGGCCGTCCTTTTGTGCCTGCAAGACTGCGACTTTTTTGTCACTTGTCATTAATCTTTTGACTAACTCAAACATTTTACATTTATTTTAATAAGACCTCATGCCAAAAGTATACATAAAACGAATTTCATATATTTATTGCTATAGGGTGACTTAGACCACGACATCATATTAAACATTAAAAGTTGTTTTGTTTCGGACAATAATGAGCTGTTGGGGCCGGTCTAAATCAATCTTTGTCTAATAGATATCCGCATTGAACATGATAAAGTAACGTGGATTATTGTGCATGAAATATTTTAATTGTGATGAGGCAAGATCAATGTGGATGCTACAAGTGCAGTTGGACTATCCGTTAAACGCTGTAAGTGATAAATTTCACTTGAGCTCATTTTAAACATTGGTCGTCAACACTATTTTGTATTTCCTTTCTAACGTCACGACATTTTAAAATTTTTAGTCACGTGACGTCATTATCGCTACAGATCGAAGTCTATAACAAGACAAATTCATAATAAGATTTACAAAACAGAACGTAAGAAAAAGTAATTATTACAATAATCCATCGTCGATCTTCAGACTAAAGTACTGTCATACATTTCAAATATTACATATAATATAAGAGGGTCCCATTCCAGAGCAACTACTCAGAAGTTTCGTCCTCCTCACCTGAACGTACACAAGAGACAAATCAAAGAAAATAAAAAAACCCATGAGCAAAAATTCACTCAGCAAAACCCGGGTACTGCCATAGATTGGGTGTCACGTGCTATAGTCCTATCACCTGTTATAGCACGTCACGCTTGACAGTATATTACAACCCTCTTTTCTTTTTGTTATCATTTTTATTTGACCCCGATCGTTCTATCATTCTTTCATTTACGACCCCACCATGTTATATCTCGTCATACTTTCTAATCAGTATTGTTTCCTATCACTGTATCTCGTGCTACAGTGATATTGACTTTCACAGTTAGACCCCACCATCGAAAGAAGATTAAACCTTTTTCCTTCCACTTTTCCCATTTGCGACTCGAGAACCATCGAAGGGGCATCCGTCCCTTACCAATGCGACCATAGGATACTCAAAGGATATCATTCCTCTTCCCATGCGATCAGAGAACCATCTAAGGGGCATCCGTCCCTTATCAAAGCGACCATAGGATCCTCAAAGGGTATCATTCCTCTCCCCATACGACCAGAGAACCATCTAAGGGGTATCCGCCCCTTACCAATGCGACCATAGGATCCTCAAAGGGTATCATTCCTCTCCCCATACGACCAGAGAACCATCTAAGGGGCATTCGCCCCTTACCAATGTGACCATAGGATCCTCAAAGGGTATCATTCCTCTCCCCATGCGACCAGAGACCATCTAAGGGGCATCCGCCCCTTACCAATACGACCATAGAATCCTCAAAGGGTACCATTCCTCTCCCTATGCGACCAGAGAACCATGTAAGGGGCATCCGCCCCTTACCAATGCGACCATAAGATCCTCAAAGGGTATCATTCCTCTCCCCATGCGATCACAGAACCATCTAAGGGGCATCCGTCCCTTACCAATGCGACCATGGGATCCTCAAAGCGTATCATTTCTCTCCCCATGCGACCAGAGAACCATTGAAGGGGTATTCGTCCTTTATCAATGCGACCACAGTTTCATTCCCATATCTCATACGACTACACTCGAAAAGGAAGGAACTAACCTCCTTCCTCCCTCAACCATATCCCGTTAATTTATGTTATCGTATTCATTGATGGTTTCATTTTAATAAGTACACTCTTAATTCTAGTTACATTCGTATCGTAGTATCGTATAATCGTTACACAAACAGTGATTGTCAAACCATTTGATTACTCCATACAACACCATCATCTCTCAAACTCACCGCAACCTGCGGATCATCGTCTCAACACAATTCCAAACTTCATCAATTCACCCAAACCTCCATATTCATCAACTAATTCCACCAAGATCTCAAGCCCACCATCAAACACAACATCAATTCCATAATCAATCATCATCGAAATCATCAATCTTTCAATTCCTACAAACATTCCCAATAATTCTGAGACACAGGGAGATTGAGACGAGGTTGGGTTACCTCACGCGAGAGAGGAAGGAAACGGTGACGGCGACTAGTGGTGGCGGCTGTGGGGCGACGACGGCTGGACGAAGGCGGTGTGCTGGCAGCTGGCAGTGACGACGGTTGGGACTTGGCGGCTGGCTGGCTGGCGGCTTCTTGATGGCGTCGGGGTGGCTGAGCGACGACGGTGCTGCGGTTGGCTGGACGGTTCAGCGGAGCTGGTGGCGGGGAAGGCAGTGACGGCGGCGGCTGGTGGTGGGAAAGGAAGGCATGCGGTGACCGGCAGCTGGGAGGTGGGCGGCGGCGCATTCTTGCAGCTGGCAGCGGTTGCGGGGGAGACCGACGACGGTGGATCAAGCTGGGAAGGGGGAAAGAGAAGGGAAGAGGAGAGAAAGGAGGAGGGAGGGAGGCGGGCGGTGGAGGC
>JAOVYX010020608.1:0-16821 GCA_035668315.1 Drosera spatulata | reverse complement strand
GTTACAGTATGGTATCAGAGCAACTCTGCGACCGCGTGCTGGACCTGTGGACAAGAGGTCCAGGTCAGCCGCCTAGCGGGGGAAGGTTCTGGGGTTGTGTGTCGTACTTGAAGTCGCAACGAAGGCGTTGCGTTCTTTAAAGTGGGGGTATATGTAATACTCCAAAGAAATGCTTAAATGGTTTGAAAGTACTACCTATACCAACAGGGAGATGGGTGACCTTCTGGGAAGTTTTCTCAGGGTGTGCGCGAGTGAGAGGGTAGTTTTGGCCTCACTGAAAGGACTAGAGTTGTCAAACGTGCTTAACGTGGATTAATGCTGGGATGGATGAGCGGTTCTTGGTGACGATTCGGTAATAAGGATTTGGCCGGGACGTTACAGTAGATCTCCACCCGTTGGTCGCTGCCACTGACCGTCGATGGGCGACATCATGCTACCCCCAACCGTCAGCCCACCCTCGATCCCACACGTCGCACGATTGTTGCATAAATAGATCAAAAACTTATGTTGGACTTATTGTAATAGTCCAATTTGTACCAAATATCATTTGTGAAACATGAGATGATAGTAAACGGATTAATAATCTTTTATTAGTTATCCTATTTTATCTCATTCGTTTACCAAACGAGGCATTTTGTTTTTTAGCGATTTGATGCAAGTAACGAGTGTTTTCATGCAATGGCCAATCAATTGAAGAATTCAGGGGATATAATGAATAAATGGATCATATTTAGAACATTGGATATGCTTAAAATTCTTCAATTTTTTCGATCTAAAAAAATTCTTCCATTTATTTCATTTGAGAATAATTTTTCTTTTCAAAATTAAAGAATAAAAAAAATCTTAGGCCTGGTCGCACAATTTTTTGAGCAGGTCATATTATCATATAAACATTATACCCATCTTAATAGAAATAATCCAAGATAATAAAAGATACATACGCGTACATTCACCCAAACAAAACTTATCTTCACACCCCAAATTCCCATTAAATACTCCACAATATTAGCCTGGAAACACCCACGCACGCTCATCGCAGGAAACAGCTGTGCTCACTCTCTCTCTCTCTCTCAATCTCGCAGACGAAACGACGCGTCGAAGCCTCTTCTAGGGTTTTCGCTCGCATCATCGTCAAAACCGCCGCCGCGTGCTTGTTCATCATCGCCATCGCCATCGCCATCGTCGTCGTATTAGGGTTATTCTTTGATTTTCGATCTAAGAAATCGCTTTTCAATCGTCTCTGATCTACAAAATTATCAAATAATTGGATCTGTGTAGTGTGAAATCGATTGTTTTGGGGGGTGAATTGGAATTGAGATAAGATTTCGGATTAAAGGATACTAATAAAGAATGAGCAAGAGAAAGGAGAGATCGAGGAGAGTGACTTGGGCGGAAGATGCTAATCTCTGTCAGGTATATGTCGAATCTTGATCCCGATTCATACGATTTCATGTTTTGTATCTCTCTAATTCGTTGTTTTGATGGTGTTCTTTGAAAACTCTAACAATAAGTTGTTTAACATAATTGGTTAACAAGAACTGGTTATGATTCAATGTGATGAAATTGGTGTTGGTGATCGATCATGGTATTCGATTGCTTCGAAATCAAAACGAAACTGATCTCCAAACGAAATGAACGATACTGATCTTGGTATTTCATGTTCTCTCTGATTCATTGTTTGATCGTGTTTCCGAAACCCTAACAAAATTTGATTGTCTAAAATTGGTTAACAAGAACTGGTTACTTGATTGCCATCAAATCAAAAACGAAATTGATGTTCAAAACGAAAACGAAGTGACCTGTTAAAAATATTGAAGATAAAGTACTGCTACTAATAAGAACAATGAAAAGTAGAATCTAAAACTATAAAATTAAAAGCATGAAAAGTAGAATAAAATGATAAAATTAAAAGTGACCGAGGATGATGAAGCAACAAGATCTCAAATTCCAAGCATAATCAAGGGAAACAATTGGTTTAAAAGCAATTGGTCTAATTAGTAAGATGACGATCTGTGATGGAAAGAAAAAACAAAGGCAATGAAAGAGTGAAGAAAAATTGACGAATTAAGAACATGGGTTTAAGGAATACAAGCCTTTCCTCCTATATAATTATCATGATTATATGAGGATAATCAGAAGTTATGTACCGCAGATACCTTCAAGCTGCAACTAAACGATCAGAGTCTTGCTTTCATGTCGACCTGCCAAAGTTCATCTTTCAACATGTCTTCCACTTTACTAAGAATCATCATGCCACAAGATTGCTTTGTATACGCCCTTAGATAACTGTGGAGGGATAACGTCTCCTTCATCATCGCCTAAAGGGTTGAGGGATTAAATTGATCATGGTCAGAACAAGTTCTACATAATTGTGAAATCTGGAGGTCTCTTACTATTGACAGGATGTGGTAGTAGGAACAGCAAGTTTAGCAACCAGCTGCTCGCAGCGATTTAAGCTTAACAATGTACAGAAATCTGGAGATCTCTTGCTGTTCCTACTACCATGCACATCCTGCCAATCAGTCCCATTTTACAGAATTGAGGGATAAATTGAATTTATAAGAACGTATTTTACATGATTGAGAAATCTGGAGATCTCTTGCTGTCTGAATTCTGAATGGGACTGATGGCGGGGTGTGGTCAGTAGGAACAGATACTTCAGCAACCATAGTTGTTTCAAGTCAATTTTTATATCGTGTTGGATAATCTTAAACAGTTGTTAGTATTTTGTTATTGAGGGAAACCATAGTTGGACAAAGCTGTGGTTAAAAAAAAAAAAAAAGCACTGGCAGGAATTCTGTGAAGGCTGGTATCTCTATGGCAAGGATGAATAGAACCCTTATTGCATCTCTTCTATTAGATTACTTTGAATAATAACACGTCATGGTGTCATTAGTGGTCTATGATTCGTGTGTAGCCCGTCTCTACTCTCAACTGCATTGCCCTTATTTTCTTCTCAATCAGCACAAATCCCAGCATCTATTTTCACAATATTTTTTCATTCTTATTTCTGCTGTGCTTCTCCTTCGAGTTTAACATCCTCTTCATTCTCCAGATTCCATGTCTTGACTATTGAGGATGATCTTATAAATCATACGCTTATATTTAACTGTAGCCTTCTTTCACGTAGAATCCATGCGCGTTCCTTCACATCAATCATCTTGTATTATGTGTGCTACAGACTCATTGATTCTACCATCACTTTGAATTCCAGCTCCTCTATATTTGAATCATCGGCATTCCTGCTAGTACGTCTTAAATCGAACTATACTCAGGGCTTTCTCTAGCAGTGCCCATCACAAAACCAATGTCCTTACTTCTGTTCTCTGTAATAATTGCTGGTTTATTGGTGATTTTTTCATCTTCTTAATCTTGTTGATTCTTCTAGGGTCCTAGAAAACATGTCAAAGTGGTAGAGCACTTCCTTATTCTTCTTGATGCCTTGGAGGGAATATAAAACAAGAATTTCAGTTAACCTAGTGTTAGAGAGCAGTCAGAGTATTATTCCAGGACAATAATACAGCTGATGCTTGGGATTCAGTTGAATGAAATCTGAAATGTATACATGTATTGTTTATGACAACTTCCATCAGTATAAATTCTGAATGCATCTGGAGTCCAGTTGTTGATTGCCCTGTTCTGTAGAGCATCACTATATATGTACTACTATAAGTCTAAATATTGTTTTCATAATACTTGCCGTCTAAAAATTTTAAATGAACATGTTTATCTTATTTAATTACTTATTAAATACGTCGGGAAGGAATTCATATTTCATATTTACATAAGCTACAGATATGTTGGCATACCATCTCTGAAGTTCTAAACTGTGATGCCGTCCGTTTTACTTATCCCAAATCTGATCAATCATCCTCTTGAATTTATCCAGTATGCTCCTCCTGGATTTTATGAACTCTCTTAGACCTTCAATTACCTTCTGTTGGCTTCATATTAGTTGCTATTTCTTGAGTTTTCCCCTTTCTCTTCCAACCTGGGTCAGTGCGTATACCTCGGAGTGGTTGTGCACTCAGCTCACAGGTGCTGTAATTATTGGATCATCGCCTTGGTTGACATGATGTTTTTCTTATTTATTAAGTTATTAAGTTTAACTCTGTCAAAACTGAGACTCTTTAGTGGTGTAGAGACTGGATAAAGCAGTCTTGAAATGTTCAGCTTTTAACCGTAGAGCGTTGCGCCTTTCTTTTTCCTAAACTTGATTTTTACCATGCTGCACCTTTCTTCTGAGTTACCCCATTGCCCAATTATTTTGTTGCACCTGTGTCTTATTCATGTAATAAGATAAGTCTTTCGTTAACTTTATATAACTCTGTAAAAGTTGATCTTTTAAGTGGCAATAGAGTTTCGTAATCCATAGCCTGTTTACAGTATATGGGGTCATGAAGTTTTTAACTTTAAAATTGCTGCTATTCTGTTGGCATTGCTGCTGATAAGCTCTAGAAAATGAAATTTAATTCTATGCTGATGGCTGGGAATTACAAATGGCACGGATAAGAGTGATTACCTTCTGAGTCATCGATGCAAATCTATGCCTACATTTTTTTTCCTTAATCAGTGAACATAGTTTAATTAGTCATCGCAGCACCCAAGGCTAGGTACGTGATATAGGTGTTGTGAGCTGACCGTGCTGTGCTCGGTTGCAATTAACATGATTTCAAATGCCTAGCTAAGCACATATTAGTGGAAAGTGGCTAACAATCCCAAGAATAGCTGTTAAGAGTACATTGCATGGTCCAAATTCAACACGAGAGGCCATGATGCCTCCTCATGTTTTTTAGAACACCACTACTTATCACTTGAAATATTAGATTGGTAAAGCTTTTCTGGTGCTTGAATTACCCGATGCTATGGATAAGATAGAAGTTCATGATGTGGCTTCAATTTGCAAATCTTTCTTTTTGCATCATCTTTTTTCATTTGCATCAATTTTTTTCCTTTTTCCTTGGTGTTGATAAATAGAAAAACTCGGTACTGATCCAGAACCTTGCTTGTGAAACAGGTGAAGCTGTTTCTACCCGACGAGTGCCCGTCTCAGGTTGGCGTTGTTTCTGACAATAGGCTTCAATTAAAGACTTCACATATGATGCATCAAAATGCGGTAGAGCTTGACGATATGCCCCCGGGGTTCGAAGCCAATAGGTTCTCAAATTCATTGAAAAAGATACTTCCTGTCGCTCAAGTTAAATGGTCATGCCCCCAAAATGTAAGCTGGTTTGTAGTATATACTATTGTTTTTCGAACTTGTATATGTTACTGGCATTTCAAGCCTCAAATGCATGTCAAAATGTTTAAGTTTTGAATTTGTCACCCGAGATATTATTATCAAATGTATTCATGTGGCTCTTGTGGTTTATGAACAGTTTGTGTTAAATCAAAATTTGCAAGTGGCTGCTGGTGAAGAAAGTGAAGAGCGTGTGGTTCAGCCTGAGAGAGAACATAGAACACTTGAAGCCATTTACCCCCGTCTTTCTTCCATTCCACCCAGGTACTATGTCTATGTATGATTTGTTCTCCTTGTGTTTTATGTGTTTTAGCTGCAGATGTTGATTTGTTGCTGTGTTAATGTAGTCCTTCTGCCTCCGTGGATGTGGAAGAGCGTGATTATGATGATCGGCTGACTCCAGTTGTCCCAATCATTCCCATAGAAGAAGAAGATGCCATGGATTTAACTGATAATGTGAAGCTGCTGGCCGCGGCATTGAAGGCCTCAAAGTCGGTTGGACCATTTGTATCAGAAACTGCTCCCCGAGCTGATTTTCCTCCCCCTGCAAGGCCATGTGTTGAGAATAAACCTTTTTTAGGAACACTTGCTGGTGTAGGAGCTGACGCCGCAGCTGCAGCTTCTGCTGCTTTTACTGCTCTCACCAAAGCCAAAGAACTAGGAAGCATGGTCGACACTGATCTACTCATCAGTATACTCAGTGACCCGAAAATGATTGAGTTGTTAAAGCATGTGTCCTCATTTGATCGCGCCAACGAAGCTTCTCAGCCTCCTGCTTCTGCTAACATTTCCGCTGTCTTGAAAAATAATGGACAGGAAAGTATGGTTGACACCAAACTTCTACTCAAAATTCTCAGTGACCCAAAAATGATTGGATTGTTAACAGATGTAAGCTCAGTTAACGGGGCGAAGACTACTCCTATGCCTCCTACCAAGACTATGCCGATGTCTGGCTCAAGGCATGCTACTCCAGAATCGACAACAGCCCAGAGAACATTCCAATCTGTGACTAGTGCATTTCCAATTGTGGAGCCAGAGAGGGCTCAATCAACGCCCTTTCCCAGAATGGAATACAATTCAGTAGTATCATCCACGAAGCCAATGACTAATAAGCCGCTAGAGCACTCTTCAGCTGTACAGAAGATTTCAAACATGACTCCCGTTCATGATGGAAAGGTTCCGATTCCATTGGCACCTTTGCCAACGAAGTCAGCAACTGATACTCTGAACATACCCCTGAATAGTGCACAACAGTTTTCGGATCCCCTGCGTGCTAAACCCGACAAAGTCAATTTAGGTTCGAGTTCAGGTCAGACTCCATATATGAATTATCATCCCAGCTTTCCATCCAAGTCAATGGAACCCTTTCAAACTGAGGGACCTGCTTACACCACAAACCTTGGTACTGGATACGTCACCCCAAAGCCCACGCCACCAAGATTAGTCGATTTAACTGCAGCAGGCTCCAGTGTCCCACCTTCGTCCAGTCATACCAGAGGCCTTGATGAAATCCCATCAACGCGGCTAATGAATGCGTGCGTGGCGCCTAGTCTGCATCCGGGTTGGCTTGGGTCACATCCTTCACCTTCACAACCAATCGTGATCCCGTTACAGTCAACAAAGATGCCGGTTATCAAGGAAGTAGGGTACTACAAGAACCTCATCAAACAACATGGAACCGAGAGGCAAGAATTTACTGTCATACATGAATCAAAACAGAGGTACCATTATGACAAGGAATCAGGATTTAACGCTCAAGATGTAAGACAAAAGAATGGGAAGTCGTGTGCTTATTTCAACAGCGGCAGGGGGTGTCGTAAAGGGTCAAGCTGCCCTTACCAGCATGACTCTTTCGGTCTGTTGAATGATGGTGGAATAGAAGAGGTTAGGAGTATCAAGAGAATCAAACTGATGAACGAAGGAATTGCAGGAGTATATTACTGAGATTTCTGTTGGGCTCTTGCCATAGTTTTATATGGATGGTGAAAATGCTGTTGACATGCCATCAAAAGCCTCCTTGGCTCATTTCATGTCGAAATATGGTGCCAAGTTTTCCATGTGCTTTGGCAACAACATGATCATGTACAAGTACATTGAGCTTTTCACTCAAATTCAATGAAAGTTCTGTGCGTTTTTAAATTCCAAATATTGGGTTTCTTCTATTCGTTTAGTGTCATGATATATGCGTCCTAGAGTTCATATATTCATGAGATACACATCTAACTTCTGTATGTACGAGAATTATCAGTGGTAATTATCTGACACACATAGGTGCGTTCAAGAAAAGTAAATTGAGTAATATTTTTTTTGGCTTCAATTCAGATTTCTCCATATTGTGCGATGTCGTTGATGAGAATATGGTCACATATATATCATCGCAGCCTATGCCAGCTAACGAAATATCTTTGTGGCTCGATTGAAAGGTCTTCCGACTTAAGAATTGGAATCGATATCAGAATTTTGAAAATCTATTCGGTTCATGGTTTAGTTGTGAATCGAACCGGTTTAGTTCAAATTGAATCATTTGTTTTTTTTTTTTTTTTTTCTTTTCTAACAAACTATAATAGCTGAGAATTTTAGGAATTTAAAAATGAATTTATAACGTTACGATTTTAAAATAATCACGTTAAAAGGGTTATAGATTTAATCCAAAAAAAATTTTGATTATTAAATCAAATATAACGATTGAATATTTGGGATGATTAGTTGAACGCGCCTATAAACATTACGAACGAATAACGTTACAATGATATAACGTAATAAATGTTGCGCGTAAGGGTTAACGATTTTAATCCCATAAATAGTGGATTCGGAAGGTCATATTTTTATATATGGGATAAATATATCGAGGCACATAAATTATCGATGATTTAATATTACGAAATTTGAGTAAATAACAGATTGAACGAGACGTATCGTGGGACGGAACGGGATATTTCCCCATGCACTCATTTTCCCTCCACTATTTTCCTCCTTTCCCACTCCACTCTCCCGCACTCACCTCTTCACTCCACCTTTCTTCCACTGCCAACCACCATCACCCTTCCCTGCATGCCACCAGCCAGCCAACGCAGCCACCAAAATCAGCCACCGCATCAAGCATCAGGCATCAAGCATCATCATCATCATCACCTTCATCAAAACAATCACACCATCAACACCACAAAACGAAGGGCAGTAGTAGGCCGAGGAAAGGACCAACACCAGCAGCTCGACCAGTGGATATCGACGGATTTGTTCGTGTGATCGTGTACATCGAAGATCATCGTTAATCGAGGTAACCTCATTCGTCCGAGATGCCTCTTTTATTTGATCATACACGTTTTTTGCATCCGTGCAAGTTTTGGGATATATTTTGATGTGTTTGATGTGTGAGGAATGGGTTGTATGCATTTTAATGACGATTGAAGGATCCGTGTGCAACGGAGGGGAGTTCTGGATATTCTGGGCATCAGAACAGTCGTGGCTGCGAGCATTCTGGGTCGCGCCCATGACGGGGGAGAAAATCTGGGATTGTGGTTCACAGGCACGTCACGTCCGTGACGGTCTTGTGTCGCGTCCGCGATGGGGGTCGCGCCCACTATACGGCCAGTCACGGCCGCGACGACCTTCTGGTCAAGAAATCATTGATTTCGTGCATCGAACCTTAAACTTAAATGCGTATTTGAGATATATATACCTATATGCATGAAAATATAGCATTTAATGTGTATATATGATCACGTTTGATACATGGTGGAGTATTTGATATCGAAATGAACTAGAATGCACCCTTACAATGTATATACCCTCACGAAAAATAAATGAAAACGACCGCTAAACGATTAATAAAAAGGAAACGAGGAATGTGAAACATAGTTATACTATTCATGTGAACTAATGAAAAGCAAACGAATAAGATATATCGCCTCCTTGAACTGATAAGGACGGCATTGATATCCCTTGTGCATCCGTTGGATCGTTGGTCGTTTTTCTTGAAATTATTGAGATGGTCGAACACGGTGTCCCTTCTTTAATCCATTACGATCATTTGTTACATTCTTGAATAACTTTGGTGGCATTATAGAGTCATTGCACTCCAGTATTATCCTCTGAGTCATCGTCACGGGTGAGAACTAACTAGGGAACGGTGGGCATCCCCCATCCTCTTTGCATGCATGCTGCGGCTTCTACGCCGTTGTGGCGAGACCACGGGTTGCTCTCTGCAGGGAGGCCCGAATTATCTCAATGCTCGCAAACGATACCTCATTGAATGCGCACAAGAGGTGTAAGGCGATGCACAGAGTAGGCAGATGCGAAAACAGAATCTATTGGGTAGCCCGTGACGATTGACATCTTATCTCTATACTCCGAGTCGGTCATTATCCTTGGAGTCGCTACTTTTGAGTCGAGTCATGAACCCTAAATAAATGCAAAGGAAAGAAATGACTCTTAAAAGCGATATGAAACCATACAAAACAATGTAAAACGATGCTGGTTGATATGATACCCATATTTTGCTATATATAAATGTTTTAGGGACTTTCGAAGGTCCCCATACCCGTTAGCGGAAGTTCCATATAATTGGCATTTATACATTCGAGGTTACTGAGTTTCATTACCTTACGGTTATGTTTTTCAATTGCAGAGGTGAAGGCTCTTAGTGTGAGTTTGCATGCATATAGATGAATCCATATACTTCGGATATTATGATAGATCAGATATCTATATTGTTTAATGTAATAATCGATTTGCATTGTTTCTACTCCAATGCTGTAATTAAAACAGACATTCGAAGTTATAAGATATGATTATGATTACTATTTATAATTTCCTCGACATCTATACCCCTAAACCCATTCGATTTAATAATAATAATGAGGAAAAAAAACATCTTAGCTAATTGAATCGACAAATAAACTGGTTGATTCAAAGGTGAATCAATTGAACCGATGATTGAACCAACCGGTTCAATCGATTTAGGTTTCATTCAGCTGGACACTGATTCAACCAATGAATTTAAACCAATTCCCCTAAATGGTCCGATTCACCCCTGAATCTATCGGTTCAGCAAACCATGCTCGATTGTCCAATGACAAAGTGTATTTTTTTTTTTTTTTCCATCAGATATATCATCTCAGCTAGCTCGGGTCAAAAAGCCAAGAGATTGCATCGTACACATACGGAGAGCACAACCTTGTCACGAGGTTAACCAAAAGCCAAGAGAACCGAAACATAACACACAAACAACAAACCATGAGAGTCTAATAGCTCCTTCATAAGCCGAGGCCATCCATCATCAAATAACATCGAAAAATACAAATTCCTGTCAAATCGATTACTAGGTAAAGGTGAACTGTGTCCGAAAGCAACCGAAACTGCTGTTCTCAGATAATATGTTCAATCAATAGAGCACAAGGAGAATGGCCCAAAGCCAGATAAACGATAGATTTGTGTGCACGAGAAGGCACACTGAAGGGCAGCAACAAAGCACTTCATCAATCAGCCAGTTCTCAGTATGATGTGAACCCCGCTGTCGGTTTCCACAATGTCGCTTATCTCTCCAACTTTGAGCGCAAAGGTAGCTTCCTCGAACGGCTTCTGCATTTGTCCCCTGCCAAATGGCCCTGAAATAGTTTTACCAAATGGTTAGTATAAGACCATACAATCATGATGTTAAAGCAGATGAGCTTAGATGATTCAAAAGGAGGCATAAAAGATTACTCCAAGTGCTAATACAAATTGAATTTCAACATCATCAGGGTTCAACATCCCGAAGTTAAAACAATTGAAGTACTTTTACTCAACATTGCAAGCAGAAACATTTCACACACATCTCTCCAATGCTCAAATCAGAATACTGTATTTTTTTTTTCCCGAATTAAACCTAGGCCGACACTCAACAGTGACTAGATTTACAGTCAGTCTTCCGAGAGGACTCCCATTGGTAATTTTTTCCAAAATTTCCTAATAACCAGCACTAGGCAGTGCATTGAACACATCGAACACATTGTATTACTGTTGGTAACATCCAACATTCTATTACTTCGAAGGAAAGGGTTGAAAGCTGATGGTAGCATGCCCAATGGCATTGAACACAGAGCAGGTCACCAAAGAACACATACTTAAGCAAGTGCTATAAGTCTCCTGAATCATAGGACTGTAACATGACACTAAAGCCTACAAACAGGAGTCTGGAAGTGTGGACAATTTACATTAGCCACAAAAACACTTTCCACGAAAACATAAGGAAACCTATTACTTTTAAGGCTTCCTGAATTATAGGATTGCAAGGCTGCCTCTTTTAAGAAACAAGCGACTCACATTCATGCCTAAAAGATAAGGAACCCTATTACTTCTAACCAAGTGAAGACAATACCACCATTTCTAGAATCAAAATTTCCCTGGTAGTTAGGATCCTAAGCACAAAGATCACTGGCAATACCATCTCACTGTATGTTTGTGCAGCTTCAAACAACTATCGCCACCTCATCTTTTATGTTTCATAGTGCACTCTAGGATAACCAGAAAACGCCCTATCCAGAATTTTCTTTCCAAGTGTAATTGGAAGTACATTGAAAATCAAAAACAAATTGATAGAGTCCTATGAAAATCATCCCACGCTTCATACGCGATGAAAAATGCCTCCTAAGACTCTAATGCACATACACATCCCCTTGTTAAATCATACAAACAAGAGTTCACTTCAACATCCAACCACAAAGAGAAGGGTAAACAATGCGAAAAGTAGCGTTTGATATAAGAAAATTGCTCGATACATCGTAAGAAAATTGTTCGATACATCGTAGGAACATATATGAGACGTCATCGACTCTGACAAAACTCTCAAATCTTTTAACATGCGAGAAAACGATCCATTGCACCCATCAAACTCTTCTCGGATTCCACCACACCAAATATAACCCCTCGCACCTCTCCCCACACAAGAACACCTAAAATCCTCACAATCCAAATCACCAAACACAATCCCTCACACACAAAAGCATCACACCTCAAATCCACAACACAATCCTCTCACACAAATCCTCCTCACATTCAATTTCACATCAACGCTTCCCCCACACCAACTCCAATCACAAATCCCCAAATCTCACACCACAAACCCTCACAGATCCAACCAAATCACAATCAATCAATCAAACAATCAACAAAGCAACACAATCAGTATAATCTCTCACCCAGATCCCCGCCGCGCTTCGCCGAGGAGCAATCACTCTCCATCCCTGCAACCTCCCCAAACCTCGCCTTCCCAGTAACAATATCCTCCCTGATTGATCTCAGCCGCTCGATCGCGGCTTCCTTGGTGGTGGCGGAGATGATCCGACCGTCGGGATCCTTCCACGAGGCCTTCCGCCTCGATCCTTGGTGCTTTATCAGTATGTGCGATGCCTTCACTTGATCCTCTTTCGACGCCATTTTCGATCTCTTCTTCGAAGAAGTGGAAGATTTCGAAGGGGATTTTCTCTTTCTATCTGATGACGACGTCGTTTTGGGGCTCTCTATTTTCGAGGATTTTCGGGGATTGTGTGGATTTCTCGTGTGTGTTTGTTGAGAGATTTTTTGAGTGAAATGTTGTCGAGGAGGCTAGTGACTTTGACAGTTGATGGGCTGGGCTGGACTTTAATTTTAATTTTGAGCTGGTTCAGGAAAAAAAAGGCACTGCATTTCGTTGTTGGGATGTTCTTTCTCCACGATAACAATAACAATTCAGATAAATAAAATATAATATAATTAAATATATATATTTTTATTTTTAATACATAGCGGAGGATCTAATTCCAATCTTGCGTAGCTAGACCTGGATACATGGTTCACAACACAGTCAAGTAATGGTTTTGCAATTGATTGATAATTCTCTTCCTCCGTTTTGGTATTTCACCAATTCCACATGATTTTGTCAATGATTATCTAACAATCGGAATTTAGAACAAAAGGCTGTTATCTGATGGTTGTGGTGTTTATCGTTGTGCATTTATGATTGGTTCTCTTGTTAGTGGTTTTTTTTGTTTTTTGTTTTTCTTTTGAAAAGCTCGATTTAGGAATGAATTTATAAGTTTCACTATTTAACAAGAGCGTCATCCTTTATGATTTTTAGGACAGGTGAAGTTTACAGTGCCCGGCAGATAAAAGGTGGATTACTAGATCATCAAGCGGAATTGGAGCTTATTCCAATGAGAGAAAGATGCTTTAGTATCTTTCATAGGAGATGCTTTCTAAATAAATGAACGTTACAATCGTCCCTATAACAGGTTTCAAAATAAATGAATGCTACAGTCATCCGTACAATAGATTTGACACGTAATCTTTTTGAAACAGAAAGAGTATCATATAACACATGACGACCTCGAGACACATGTCAAACAAACGGTCCACTAGAATCAAACACATTATGAGACATGGTGTTGAGTTGATCTGAAATGTACCGAAAACACATTAATTATGAGACATGGAGTATAATTAGCAAGTTAAAACAGATGTTGGTGATGGAGTCATTTATAGCAAGGAAGGAGACAAGATGTTCCTTTCTAGTTTGGTTGAGAATGTAACCGTTGTCCTGCCTCAAATACAGGTATGTGTTGAGAACCAGTTTATGAACGATTGCACAAGATTGTACGAAAGTGACTTTCGTTAATATATATCTCTCTGTTGCAGCAAGGAGAGAAAACAATTGTCGCAGATGTAATGTCCACTGCCTCACATACACATCATGATGCATGAAATGACCTATTATTTCATTTGCACCAATTTCTTTGCCACAAGAGCATAAAATAGAGAAACGCGACGGAAAATAAGGGTAACACCTTAACACTTCGTAAATAAGTCTCCCATATGTCTATCCCAAAAAATATGAACCTAAAACTTCCATCGAATCCCGCTAACATGTCCACAATCAAGAAGATCCATCCGACTGGCACAACTTCATGGAAAAGATAATTCTAAAGCGGCTGTCATCATCATAATCTTTTATCTTGCTCGACACCTCAATCGCTATGTAACAGGTTGCCTCCAAGAAACAACGTACGTCCGTCCTAACCTATATATCGATTAAACGCCAACGATCTCTCGAAAAACGACTTCTTCGCAAGGAATAGTGATCCCCATTTCGTGCCTGAACCCATACTCCTCTTCGGCCTGATGCAAAAGGGTCAGAAACTCAGGGTGACCCAAGTACGATATTGGCAGGATGAATCGACTTCTGTTTTCTCCGACATAGACCACAAAGTGTCCCTTAGGGACATCTTCGGGCAATCCGGTCTCTTCAGTCCTTTTCCCGAAACTCGAGCATCTCCTTACGATCTGCTTGAACGTCGCGGCTTGAGCTAGTTTGTTTGATCTCTTAAGAGCCATTTGAGCAAACTATATTGTAATTAAAATGCAAGGAAGAAAGATGAGAAATGTTGAGTTTACAAGAGATTGATATGATGGATGTTTTTTCAGCTAGTTATGAGTATTTATATGAAGAATATTGAAGAGGATTTGGAAATGTGGTATGTGTTGTTATCTTTGCCTACTTGATTATCTAATTATGTACATATGTGAGTACATGGGGAAGGACTTCTATAGATACCTAGTTATTGGTCCTCGAGGAATGTAAACCATACCATTTGCTTGGAAAAAACACTACAAGTTTAAATCTTCAAGCAACATTTCAAGCTAATACACAAACCCTTGTTTACACCATTTAAGTTTACTTACACCTTTTATCCTAACACCAACTCGAGTTTAATGTCTCGATGTGTGTAGACCTTTCATGTGTTATCAAATGGTGCCTCATCGATACAATCGTCTCTGGAACTCCATGTCATATCTTGAAAATGTAGGGTATATAAAAGATAAAGATGTACGTACTTATAATACAATAAAAAAAATATTTATTGATATCCTCAGATGTACTAACCGTTTGACTAGAGAGAAGAGTTGGTTATCACTGGATCAACCAGTTTTAGCATAAATAATACAGAACCGAAATCGAATACAGAATGTGCATAAAACAAGTGTGGAATCAAGATCAAATTCTTGAAGCTGGAGAGGGGATCACAGATTTGAAAGACCCCACAATTTTCATCAGAAACCTGTCATATTCGGTTGGAAACATATAATAGAAGGCATGATGTCTATGAAAACGATTTATGAGTTGATAAGAGCTACAAATCAAGCAGTTAAGCTGGTTCTATTATTGTCGATTTGGTTCCTATCATGCTACAAACAAGATCATCAACTAGTGCTTCTGGTTAATATCTTATAGGTCTGGTCACAATTCCTTTTTGTCTTGAACAAATGTAAAGTGGATTGGAATTTGTCCACCTAATGTTCCATGAATGTAAGTTCCTTAAATTCCGATACAGGTACTTAACCATCCAGCATCAAAGATTTTCCATCGCAACGGGACATGTCGTGAGTAGGGTGGAGGACAAGAACAGAATGTACAATCTTGTCTCTGTTGCAAACAACAAAAAAAATTATTTCCTGTATCATTGTATAAAAGAACGAGAAATTTCAATCACAACGTCGAAACGAGTTGTGAACTACAGCATACCATACCACACAATTCTTGTGCGCGTGTAAGGGTGTACTCGAGACAGACCCATGCTCCCTGCTCGACAAACACCAGGATCACCACGTCAAAACTTGACACCGGCCTTCAATGATACGTTACCGGGCAAACGCGAGTCCACCCATGTGCCGAGGCCAAGAAAGGAGTACAGTTAGTTCTATAGAGAATAAATCGAACATAAATGTTGAATAGCACAACACCATAGCTTCAAAGCAAATATAAACGACGTCCCTGTTCATGTTCGGCTAGTTCAGGAGGCTACCGAGCCAGATGGACCATAGTACATGAGTTTCTATTACTCGAAATGGAAACAATATCAAGTGATTCAGGATCACGACAGTCTTATGGCACGGAGCAAGTCCTCTTCATTAGGTTCGACTTCAAACTTGTCTTTACCTAAGAGCCGATGTGGAGAGGAAATAGTGTGGGAAACCAATGAGAAAAACTTGCGGTCTGCAACTTGTCGAATGCTGAATTTCCATCGTTTTCAAGTAAACATACAACAATATGAGTTAGCTCACAGGATGGCTCACATTCGGCACCAAAGCGGGACTGCTGACCATTCAGGATTAGTAATGCCCCTGATAGCTGTATCAAGATAAGGACTGTGAAGATCAAGTTTAGTTTCGCTATGCTCCTATATGACTTTTAGGATTCGAATCCAGAGCATATTGTTTTATGAGCTCCTGAAAATCAATTGATCGGATCCACAAACCCAAGGATATTCACTAGAGTGAAACACGGCGCATCTCAGTTCATGAATATGAAAAACAGTAGCATATATCTAGCTAATCCTAATTCCTATCCGGCGGGTAATGGCTGAAAAAGAAGCCACAGATGAGCGTAGGCTGGGAAACAGGACAATTCATTTCATATAATCCAAAACTCAAGCCGAGTATCTAACAGCTTTCTTCTATGATTTATAGATCAAAGGCACGAGTTATGACGAAGTGGGCTTATTAGGAGAAAGCATATGGACATCATACAATCTTTCTAAACTTCAGGAGTAGCAAAGGAACAATCAGAC
>JAOVYX010020607.1:0-45935 GCA_035668315.1 Drosera spatulata | reverse complement strand
TGAGATATATAATACCTACGCATGGAAATAAATCGTCAAACGTGCATAAACGATCACGTTTGACATGTGATGGGATAATTGGGGGTTGAAATGAACTAGAATATACCCTCGTAATATATATACCCTTTTGGGAAATAAATGAAGGCGACCGCTAAATGATTAATAAAAAGGGGACAGGGGATGTGAATCATAGTTGCACTATCCATGTAAACTAATGAAAAGCAAACGAATAGGAAATAACGCCTCCTTGAACTGATAAGGACGGCATTGACATCCCTTATGGATCATTGGTCGTTTTCCTGAATTTGTTGAGAAGGTCGAACATGGTGTCCTTTCTTCAATCCATTGCGATCATCTGTTTTTCTGAATAACCTTGGTGGCTTGGGTTTGAGTCATTGCACTCCTGTATTATCATCTGAGTCATCGTCACAGGTGAAAACTAGCTAGGGAGCGATGGGCATCCCCGATCCTCTTTGCATGCATGCAGCGCCTTCTACGCCGATGTGACGGGGCCACGGGTTACTCTCAGTAGGGAGGCCCAAATTACCTCAATGCTGGCAAACGATACCACATTGAATATGCACAAGAGGTGCAAGGCGATGCACAGGGTTGGCAGGTGCGAAAACAGAATCTTTTGGGAAACCCGGCTGACAATTGACACTTTATCTTATCTCTGTACTCCGAGTCGGTCATATTCTTGGAGTTGTCGCTATTTTTGAGTCGAGTCATAAACCCTAATTAAATACGAAATAAAGGAATGACTCCTAAAAACGATACAAAGCCATATAAAGAGATGAAAAATGATGTTGTGTGATATGACGCCCATATTTTCCTATATATATATAAATGTTTTAGGGATTTTCGGCGGTCGTCATAGCCGTTAGCGGAAGTTCCCTGTAATTGGGATTCATACACCAGAGGTTACTAAGCTTCATTAACTCACGGTTATGTTTTTCAATTGCAGGTATGCCCCCAGCAGCACCTGAAGACTCTTAGAGAGAGCTTGTATGTATATAGATGAACTCATGTATTTCAGATAATACGACAGATCAGATGACTATATTGATGAATGTAATAAGCGATCTGCTTAGCTTCCACTTAAATGTTGTAACTAAACAGGTATTTGGGATTGTAAGCTATGACTATGTTACTATTTGTGTTTTCCTTGATTTCTGTACTCCTAAAACCCATTCAGATTGTTTAGCCTTGTCACGGACCGGGCCCGTGACGGCATAACGCTCACGTGTCTTCCTACGTGGAAAGTCGGGGCGTTACAGGGATGGTCGCGGCCGCGACTGTTCTCCAGCCCAGAACGTGCAGGAAACCTCCGTCCAACGCCACAGATCCCTCAATTCACACCACAACGCATCCAAACCATTTCACACACATCATACACATCAAAACATGTCCCAAAGCATGTACAAAAGCAAAGAACGTGTGTGAACGAATAAAAGAGACGTCTCGAACGAGTGAGGTTACCTCGATTAACGATGATTCTCGATGCACACGATCACACGAACGGATCCTTTGACGTCCTCTGATCGAACTGCCGGTGGTCATCCCTTCTTCACGCTGTTGCTGCCCTTGCTCTCACGGCGTGGTGGTGATGTGCGATGATGACGGAGATGGATTGATGATGAGACGAATAAGATGTTGATGATGCTCGCGTTGGTGGTGATGGATGGTGAAGATGATGGCGGAGGCAGCTGCCGGCTGCTGATTGGAGTTGTGCAGGGGATGTGAGGGAGTGATGGGGAGAATGATGAGAATGGTGAGAGTGGTGGTGGGTGAAGGTGAGTGAAGTGGGAGTGGAAGAAGTACGGGAGAAAGGGAGGGAAATGGGAGAAAGTGGAGGTGGGTGAAGGTGTGGGAAAAAAATACCTCGTGTCGTTCCACGATACGTCTTATTCAGATCATTTTTTATCCAAATTTCACAACATTAATACATGAAAAATCTATTCACGTCGATAGATTTATCTCGTATACGAAATTATGACCTCTCGAGTCATAATCCATTGTCTTTGGGATTAAAATTGCTAGCCCTTACGGGCAACATTTATAACGTTGTAACGTTATTCGTTCATAATATTTATTAGCGCGTTTGACTAGTCATCCCAAAATATTCCATTGTCATATTTGATTTAATAATCAAATATTTTCTTGGATTTAAATATATAACCTTTAAGCACGATTTATTTTAAAATCGTAACGTTATATATTCTTTTTAAAACTCCCAAAATTCTCGGGTATTACAGGGATCTAAGGTCGTCAAAAAACAATTTTTTTATAAAGGAAAATTGATATTAATAATATATGAGTTATGTGTTGATAAGATACATTTAACAATATAGATTTTTTAAAATTTGTTTTTGTTTTTAAAATTTTTAGTCATTTAATTTTTATCATACATTAATCTCTAACAACACATAATGATATAATTATATTCTCTTTTTCCTTTTGTATAAATAGAAATAAAACTGCATATATCATACTATCTTATAAAAGTGCCCTTCACACATCTTGTAATTCACGAGATCAAATGCGTATGTTCTTTTTTTTTTTTTTTGGGATTTTTACATATAAGCATCTCAAATCTTAGGTATTTATAAAAAATCACATCAAATTTTAATATTTACAAAAACACTATTCAAATTATATGATATTTTCAAAAACACTACTCAAATCATATGATATTTTCAAGAATACTACTTAAATCATAAGATATTTTCAAATAACTGTTATCGCTAATAAAATCATTATCTTGAATGAATTTTTTATATTTTTCTCGTGTCTAATCTACTCATTAACATTGTTCTTTCATCCTTTTGTATGAAAACCTATTATTTTCATATTATTTTTATACTTTTGTTAATTTTTTTGTTTCTCAAATCTTAATTATCTTATTAAATTTATCTTATTCGATCACTCAAATCATAAAATAATCATTCTTATGAATGTAAATATTAAAATATTAAACAAAAGAAAAAGAAAAAAATAGCAAAAATTGTTAAAATCAATGGATCCACTAACGATAACAGGTATTATGTCAATTTTATATTATTTTAATAATATTTTTATAAATATGAAAATTTAAGATGATTTTTTGGATGAAGAAAAAAAGCCGATACCATTAAGCTATTAGTCTTTACCGTTGAAACTTGAAACCCATTTTGAGCATCACTATCTGTCCAAAGCTGTCGTTGGCCTTTGAACTTTATATTTCTTTAAATTATTATCCGAAAAGAAATCTTCATTTAAGAAGACCACTGAATATAACAAGATATAACATCAATTTCAATTTCCGTAATTTTATCGATCTATGAGGGGTCTTGTTTAGAAAACGTCCAACGAACGCGACTGGATCATTTCGGATCACACAGGGAAGTCTAAAGAAAATTGATCTGGAGTTTGTAAATGATAGAAATTTGATGAAATAAGTCATTTTAGTACCGATAAAAACGATTCGTTTGGTACCGTTGCGATTCAAGATACTCCTTCCATCCTATTTATTTTGTAACATTTTGATTATGTATGCGTGTCAATGTAAAATTTGACAAACACGCAACGACTATCAAATGTATTTTTTTTATAAATTTATCATGAAATATCAAAGATTGTATAAGTTATATACTTTAACCTAATATATATTGTGAGACGATCAGACATGATTTAATATAAAAATAAAATTTTTTTTAATATGTATAAATAATACAAAATATATACATATTGTAAAATATATATGATAAAAGGAGTATAATCTTTCTGTTTCAAAGTATTTTCGTGATGACAATTTGTATAGTGAATGAGATGTGAAGGATCTAATGTTTCTATTTCGTACGTTTCGCTTATTTTTTCTATGTTATTTGGAGTAATATGCTTAATCATAGTGATCAAGTTTCAAACTAAGACAGCATAACTATGATCAAACATTTGATATGCTGAACTATATTAAAGATTTTTATTTGAAGAAAAGTTTAGAAGTTTGTGTCAGTCATAATCATGAGTTCAATGATTATAACGGGACAAAGTCACAAGTCAGCCTTGCATCCAACACAATTTTCCATGAGATCAGTATAATAAGGTACTACATATTGTTTATTTCGAAGCAGAAACGAACTATTACTCCGAAACTTGGGTATACTTCTCCAAGACTTAACTTAAATTGCTAATTTGTAATGCTACGTCACTGATTACCAGATAAGTAGCTAAACTTTAGGAGCCGCCTCTTCATGGCCTTAAATATATATACGGCCAAAATTTTGTTTGTTTGTGGCCTTTTTGATATCGTCTTGTTTCTGTTATTGTGTTTTTGTTTTATTGATTAATAAAATAAAAATAATTATTTTTAATTATTGTTTTCGAAAGGATGAAACAAAAATAAATAATAAAAATTCAAAAATAAAAAATCACTTTCTGTTTTCTATTTCATCTTAGTATCATTTTCAATCAAGCTTATAGTTATTTAAGTTTTCGTTATTGATTTTTTATTTTTATTATCCGTCTTGATTTTCATAATTTTGAACAGTAATATTAAGCAATCCTTTATGATTTTTAATTTTGAATTATAGATTAGTTATGGGTTTCTTTAGTCATTTCATCACCAAATCTCATAATACTGAGCGAGCATATCATCATTCTTATGCAAAATATAACGACGGCAACTCACTTGATACAATCGTTACATTATGATTCTATTATCATGGTCAGAATTCGAATTCCGGATCACATAGTATTCATTTTATGTAATCCAAAGGATGGTGATTCAGCTTCATGACTTATTATACGGAATTTGTTTTTGAGCAGGACAATAATACACTGAAACAGACAGAAATAAAGAAGCAAAAAAGGACTCATAAAACTTCCCCAGCCAGTATCCAACTCCCCATAGAGAGAAAGGCAACAAAAGTGTCCTGCTGCATTTATCAAAACAAAATAAAATACAGTAAATTGCCTTAGCTTTCCTCCTACGGTCATGGGACATCAGGTACATTGATTTGCTTATAAAAAAGATCGATCAATCACAGTGGTTCCTAGTATATGTATTTGCAAAATGATGTTAGGTGGATATTAAAACAAAATCCATTAATAGACTTGTTGCAGTTCAATATTCTTTTCGTCTAGAGCATTCATTTTATACATATAAATTTAAATTTATATCATTTTTGTTTTCAATTTTAACTTTCAATCACATAATCTTTTTATCTATATTTTTTTAGTTCCTAATACATAATACTATTCAAATATAAAAACATTACAACTAATTTGGGATGAAACGAAATGTCAAAACGATTCAATCAATATAAAATAAAGGGGATATATTTTTCCATAAAACATCCTCCATTCAACCATGTCAAAGGAAGGTTGATTCAATGCTAATCAACTTCTCTCCTATCATATGATTGGGAGTTCTCTTGAGGATATATGTAGGTGTATTTATTCACATCGATCATGTAAAAAATCAATGAATGGATATAAATATGAACAACCCATAATCTATCATTTTAAACTTTTAGATTATTAATTGGATCCAATTTACATATTGCTACTTAGGCGTTTGGGTGTGTTTTCTCTACTTGAGCTCTTCCCCGAAGTATAACAATCGGTATCAAAGCCCATGATTTGTTTGACTTAATAATCGTTATCAAAGTCCATGATTCGTTGGGGTTAATAAGTGATATCAAAATCCATGATTCGTTGGGCTGGACAGATGAGCTCAATATGCGCAAGAAGATCCCCAATTGGGTTGCGTTGTTGCTTCCGTAAAAGTTGGTTGATCGGGTGTGCAAGTGTCTCAATCCAAATATGTTGGTGGAGAAAGACCCATAAATTCGAGTTAAAGGGAAAATTAATAATATGGATGAACTCACACATAAAGAGAAAAGATTGTTGAGAATATGCATGGGTAGCATTGGGTTTAAACATTTGGATTATTAGGTTGACCCAATTCGCATATGCATCGAGCATATGATTGAGAGTTCAACACAATATAGTGCGGTTAGATTTCTATAATACTCCGTTCGTCCTATATTAATTGAAATATTTTGATCCAGCATGAGAATTTATATGTGCGTGAAATTTTTTATGACTTTAGACGAAAAAAGAATATTTTTTGATAATAGTGAAACTTATTGTAGCAGTTGAGAGAGATATCATTGAGTGTATTGTAACAGATGAAATTGATTTTGTTTTCTTATGTTATAAAATTAGCAAAAAAAAAAACTTTTATTTATTTTAGTACGGTCCAAGAAGGAAAACATTTCGATTCATATAGGACGAAGGGAGTATGATAGTACTGTGAACTTATGGAGTGAATTTCACCGTATATTTATCGTCAAATAGTCACTTTAGAGCATTATTAGTAGATTTCCTATCCTTCTATATAGAGGTTTTTTTGAAAAATGACCCACGCAGTGGATTCTCTATTCCCATCCTATTTCTTATCTCTACCCAAATTCTTCACTTTTAGAAGAATGAAACATACACTCCCTATACCACATTTGTCATTATTTTAAATCATTTACAATTATAAAAATGAATAAATATATTTTGAAATAAAATATCACGCTTTTATTTTAAAGTATCACAGTCCTTTTCAATAAAATATAAAATATCACACTTAAAAAATATTACTTTCAATAAAAAAATTAATTTTTTTAAAAATATTTTTCAATAATGAAAAAATTCAATCGAACGCTTATATGTTACAAATTGTATGTAAAAAATATTATATATATATATGGATATGTCAAATTATCGAGAGAATTACCTATTAGTCATCAAAACGTAAAATACTTACTAATTGATCATACCTAATTATCTTCTTTATCAATTAATCATCTAAAAAAATAAAAGATTTCAATTTCATGATATCAAAGACAATAAATCATTCTTAAAATCAAATCAAATAAAACCAAATGATAATTAATAAATTAGGGATGATTTGTTGATAAATAAATTTATAAAATAAAACATTAATAATTTACACTAAATTATTATATCAAAAATATAAAAGAACGATATATGAAATCAATATAGAGAATCTTTTAAGGCCAAACCCCTCGTACTCGTACACATGGATAGAAAAAATATTGCCAATGGTCTTTTAAGGCCAAATCCCTCGTATACAAAGTTTTCAACTTAAACCAAGTGTGCTGTGATTGGGCCGCCATAGTTAGCCCATTCTATCTCGCCAGCCCATTTGGCGAAGGCTCGCTTCATTATGGGCCATGGCCCAACAATTTTATCCCAGTGGGCTTTTTGATCCAAATATGGAAATGTATTGTTTTCCTTTCTCGATCTTTGTTCTGGCCCAACATTTACATAGCCGTTGGCAATTTAAATCAACAATATCTAAAATTTGGTTCCGCTACACGCAGCGAACAACTTTATTATGATTGTATAATCTTGGTTAGTACATCTATAGTGCTAATATACGTAGGTCTACGTACTCTTACCTTGATCTGTCTAGCTTGATACGGACCATAAAATACGATCGAAAACATTACTTCAAGTAGTTAGCTTAGCCCACACTAGGACTAGCTAGCTACATCCATCCAACTTGTTAGTACTATCGACTATGAAGTCTATGAGTCTATCGATCCTCTTTCGGTCCAAAGTCGTGCACGTTCGGACAAATTACCATTCACGATATGATGTTACACGTATTTATTAAGCATATCAAAAGCGAATCGAGCATCGGGGCCCAAACTTTCGCTTTGTAGACATTTGCATGAACATCATGTATATGTATTTCGCGCTAGTTTTCATACCTCACCATGCATTAATATCATGAAGGAGAAAAGCACTGGGGATAAATTCTTGTGTATCTCTAAACACACAAGAAAGGTCTCAATGGACCAAACATTCCAATGTCTTTGTCACTCTTTTTCCTTTTTTTCCTTGTCAAGTCCTTGTGCTGTATTTCAGGCCATATACTCACAAAAGAATCCTTTATAGTACTGAAAAGCAGGATTTCACGCGAAACAAAATCTTTTAACCCAGATCGCGTTCAATTGGTTTGAACTTTTAATTATCGTTTTAACTATTCGTGAAAAAGGTTTGTGCCTGGAATCGTCCATACACATGAAAAAGAAAGCGACAACTGTGAGTGCACAACTTCATTTATAAAATCTCTAACCCTTTCTCTTGAAAGAAATGCATTAGGTTTTGCAAGCTAGTGTAAAAACCTTTGCAATCTGCTGGTTTTCTTCCTCATCTCTTCACCTCGACATGGCGGGCGAGAGGAGGGAGCTTGATCAGACACCAACTTGGGCAGTCGCCCTTGTTTGTCTTGTGATCATTTTCATCTCCATATCGCTCGAGAAGGTTCTTCACAGAATCGGAAAGGTTCGAGCTAGCTAGGGCTTCCAAAACTCTAAACATCTTATGTTTTTAAATCAATAGCTAGATTTATATTTGGATTGCAGCTAGCTTCTTGTGACAACGTTATACCCAAATTTTATGCTTCATTATATAAGTTATTTTCTACAAAAATTTTACGTTTATCATGCAAGTACCTTATAGTAAGTTACGTTCTTGTACAAATTAAAAATATGATTAGTTCCATACATAGAGCTTTGATATTTGATGCATTTTTCTTATAATCATCCTTTGGTTTGCCTTGGTTCAGTTTTTCACGGACAAAAACAAGAGGAAGATGTATGATGCACTCGAGAAGATCAAAACTGGTAAGAACAGAATGAATCTTTCTTTCCCCCTGCTAGCTTTAGCTTTGTTTATCAATTATAGATCTGTAGAGTTAAGGTTTATAGTGTGGAAACAAATTGCAGAGCTGATGGTTCTTGGATTTATTTCGCTGCTGTTAACATTCAGCCGAAATTTCATATCATCGAGATGCGTCTCGTATAAGATAGCGGACTCGATGTTGCCATGTGCAAGGAACCACGATCATGCATTGAGCTCGAATTCATGTGCCAAGGTGAGTAATTATTTTTCAAATCTTGAAATTTACTTTTTCAAAAATCTTGTTATTTTTTGAATTTGTGAGAGGGTTTGTACCCTACAAGCTGTCATTAGTGTAGCCATTACAATCCCATTTTCAAATGCACTTATTTATTTAATTAATCACCTGATGCATTTTATTTCTTCATGTTGATCTGAATATATAGGGGGAAAAAAATTTATATCATGATATATGTATGTCTAGTGTTAAAGTAAAGAATTATGGGCAAACGTGATTAAAATGCAAGAATGAACAGAGTCAATGTTATAATGTTAAAAATGGATTAGTGTACTTAGAAATAATTATGTATCTCTTAACATATTGTAAAACCCAGCTAAAATGATATGTCGATGAGAAAATGAAGGTTTGCATAAAGTATTCCTTGTGTAACGAAAAGATGGATGCTACATGCATGTAGGATCGTTTTCTCCAAAGTTGCATGCAGACATCTATTGACTTTGTTGAACCTCAAAGGTTAAGCTACATTGTAGGATATTTATTTCTAAAGCTAATAAGAAATCTCAATTCGAGCCACATAATTTCAGAGCTATATATAAATTATTGATCGACTAATCGTAAAAGAAAATGGTGGTGATCTAGCTAGTTTGATTTCGATTTATATTTGCTCATACCTTAGTTCCTAATATGGGTTTATTGCATGCCATGCAGATTTAAATGTCTAAACATTTTATGTTCTTAAAGCTTGAACTTTGAATGACCTTTTTTATGGTCCAAATACTAGGAGTAATCATTTTATTTGATTTCCTAATTTCCATTACTTGGTCCCAATCAAACGGTCCCTATAATTATATACTACCAATCATCACTAATTAGCCCTAGTTGATGATCAGATCTCTCTATAACAACTAAAAACAATTATAGATATAAGAACGATTAATCATCTTGATCGGTTATGGTTTAGATTTTCCAGTATTTGGATCGGTCATGGCTTTTGTTATCATCCTTAATCGATCATTGCATAGGTTACCTTCTTGTTAGTACTAAAATATATTGAGGTTACTAATCAGGCTAAGAAACTCTATGTTTTTATCATATGTATAAAGACAGTTCAAACTTGATAATTCCATCGTCTATTTTTGGATTATTACGATGATTTTATAATAGATGGTACACATTTGACATTTAATCCTAAATTAATTACATCATTCGTAGGATAGAAGGCTTTCAACATAATTCTGATTCAAATCAAAATATGATTAGATATCATGCATGTAACGTAGAGTTGTGATGTAACATTGTCACAACTATATCTGGAATATAAACATCGTTTAATGACAAGAATACCCTCGATAGAAAGAAATTGCTCGAGATCAAATTACCCCAAATCAATACGACAGCACGAAACCCTAGCCTAGAGCAATTCGAGGTCGCCGGAAATGTTACCTAGATGAGGCGAATTGACTCGATCCGGCCAAATTTTGCTCCTTTTCCCGCTCTCTGCGGCGGCGGCGGCGTGGCGGTCTAGGGTGGCTGTTGACGGCGGAAGAGCAGTGGTTGTTGCCCGTCGCGGTGAATCAGTGGATAGGAAGGGCAAAATGGTCCATGAAAATCTAATTTCATTCCTTCCATCAATGGACAGAATGTTCCTTTCAATTTGGTAGGAATGGCATTATAGGTTTGAAGGCATTCGGACGCAATGGATAATTTCACTGTGTCGATATTAGAGTGTACTGTGATACTTGCTCTGACGATATTAGAGTATGTTAAAGTGGTAGCTGGTAAGCAGCTCTCGGTGTATCAGAAAACATCTTTATCTATACGAAATATAATAATGATAGGGCGGGATTATATGGATTTGTTGTTTTTGTTATGTTTTTTTTTTTTTTTTGGTACTTGCTGTAACAAGTGTTGTGGCCAACTTTTGGCTCTAGGTTTATCTGAAGCTAATATGCTGAATCATATGAGTTATGTTAAGACAGGGTGGTTCAATGATAAACGGGTCATTCTTGTGATCATGATTCAATGATAAACCGCCATTCTTCTGATTATGGTTCAATGATAAAACAATTCTCATAATTGGAGGAGACGCGCCTTACCATTAAGTCAACCTCTCTTAACATGAACTGATATTATAGATGTGAAGGTATAATCTGATGGAATGGATAATTCCACTCGGGATGATATTAAAGTTTGTTGTGATAAGTGTTGTGGCCACACCAATATTTGGCTCTAGCTATATTGTGTAGCTGAATTATATGAGTTACATTAAGAAAAATGGCTCATTGATGAACAATTTTTATTTTTTTTAATCAGGGGAAGCAACAACAACCCTGTATCTGTGCTTGATGTTGTCTTTCGTGATGCCGGAGAAAAATCCATCCTCAACATTGTTGATATGTTTCCTCTCTTTTTTTTTTCTTCTTTTTTTTTTTTTTTTTTTTTTTGTTGCCAACAGGTCGGTAAAGAACCATTGATAACGACGGAAGGTGTTGATCAGCTACACATTCTCATATTCTTCCTAGCAGTGTTTCATGTTGTTTGCAGTGCAATCACGATGACACTAGGCAGACTCAAGGTAAAGTCATTTTGGCTTAACTATTAACATAGAACTTCCATTCTTTCTTTTGTCTTTTCACTTTCGTTATTTTGGTCTTGGTTTGATTTGCATATATCAATGTGCCAGATTCGACGTTGGAAAGAATGGGAATCTGAAATATCGTCACACGACTATGAGAAATTGAACGGTGACATACTTTTTCTGGACAACTACAGATACTCAGTTCATTCCTGATAAGTAGAATCATTGGTCACTGAATTCTGTTTTTCTGATGGTGCAATGTAGATCCTGTGAGATTTAGGCTGGCTCATGAGACGTCGTTCGTGAAGGCGCACACTGGGTTCTGGACAAGGTTCCCGGTCCTCTTTTATGTGGTAAGGGAACAATAATCGGGGTTGTAGCCTTACGGTCTCATCAGGATCGACTAATCAAATAACCATTTTTTCACATTGTATTCTAGAATCCTTCTCATTAGGTGGAATCATGCATTTGACAGACATATATATCGAGATTATGAAGCCTGCTTGTTTAGTTTCCTGATGTTTTGTTATGTATGTAGGGATCCTTTCTCCGCCAATTTTACAAATCTGTCACAAAGACTGACTACATTGCACTGCGTAATGGCTTCCTCACGGTAACTCCCTATATCCGTGCCAACATTAACTTTTATTCTACTCATATTTCATAACGAACGTATAACAATTTATATATCATGTATATTACCCTATCCTCTGCAACAGGCACATATCTCCCCGGGTACCAATTTCAACTTTCAAAAGTACATCAAGAGGTCATTGGAAGAGGACTTTAAAGTGGTCGTCGGAGTCAGGTACTGATCAGTGAGTCCAACTCTGTGATTAATCTTTCGTTTAGGCCATTCTCTGTTATATTCTAAAGTTTCATTTGACTAAGCCGTGCCCACATCCTTAATCATTCTCCTTGTCTTTCTGTTGTAGTCCTGTCTTGTGGGCATCGTTCGTGATTTTCCTGTTGCTTAATGTTCATGGTAACCTACACCTTCCTTTCATCAAAGAAAATTCGATTAATATTGCTTTGCGTACTATGATTTGCTTAATTCTTCCAGGATGGCAGACGTTCTTCTGGGCATCTTTTATTCCGCTCATTGTAAGATGGCTTAATGATCTTCGTCCCTTGTCCTGTAATGTACTTGCTTATTATTCATGAAAGTTGATGATAAGTTGTTCTGCCGTAGTTGATCTTGGCTGTTGGAACCAAGCTTCAAGCCATCCTTGCAGACATGGCTCATGACATTATTGAAAAACAATCAATAGTGCAAGGGATTCCTCTTGTGAAAGCGTGCGACACCCATTTTTGGTTCTCAAAGCCTCAACTGATGCTCCATCTTCTGCACTTCGTGTTGTTTCAGGTCGATATTATAACACCACATTCATGGTTCAATTCATGTTGGTTCCTTGCAGATCTAGGATTTTTACTGTAGTTTCTTACGACTTCATTCATTGTTTATTGTTTAAAACTGCAGAATGCGTTCCAGATAACATATTTCTTGTGGATATGGGTAAGAATAATCTCTCTGCCCGTTGCTTCATGCTAAAAAATATTTTAACATTGTGTTTTTGAATGAGAAATTTAAATTTGAACTCAAGTTCATCAATCTGTTGCAGTATGAATACGGATTTAGATCTTGCTTCCATGACCACATGAGTCCTGTGATCATTCGACTCGTGGTCGGGTAAGCCCTTTGCTCTATTCAATATATCACCTCTCTTTGCACAACTGTCCATGCTGTTTTTATCCAGTTGCTCTGACTCTGTTAAATTTTACTTGTATCCATTAACGCTTCCCATCTTTTACGATGCCCTTTCTGGCGTTGCAGGGTGTTCGTATTGTTTTTGTGCAGCTACATTACTTTGCCTCTCTATGCTCTCGTCTCCCAGGTAACAATATAATAGCATATAACTCTCCTTGTTATCAGGATGACTTCATTTGAAAAACTTAGCAACTGAAAACTATATTAGAAAAAAAAATCATGCTCAAACGCAATTGTCTGATTCGGGCTTAAAGCATGAAGTATGTATCTATGGAAATCTAAGCAACAGGATTCAACTCCAGAACTCCTGATGTTGAGTTACAATTTACATTTTTGATATTATGTTGAGAAATTCACTCTTTCACAAGTTATATGAGTCTGTCAATACACTCCCATTGCTTTCCAACTGCTTAACTAACATGAGGGAGCGATGCAGATGGGATCAACAATGAAGAAAGCAGTGTTTAATGAACAAACGTCCAGTGCCCTGATGAGATGGACCGAGAGCGCAAAGAAGAAGAAGCGAGCCGAGAAGATCGCAAAACAAGCTACTCCCATGACATCTAAGGCTACAGACTGTGAAGCAGGCAACCGTGATGCCTCTCCAAGAACGACCAGCTTCCTCGTCACTGTGGATCATGGCAATGCTGCAACCGGATTAATGACAGAAATGGTGGCGCAATCCATCTACCTCAACCAGGAGAACGTAGTTCCTGAAGCCGAGCGCTCTGTATCTAACCTTGCTCCGTGAATATACTGTAGTTGCCACTTTTTCCTAGTTGATGTATAGGAAAAGCAATGCTCTATGAATATATGTATATATTGTTAGGGTGTTATTCTCTATAGGGTGAATAATATAGATCAAGATCACTGGAAGTGTATTCAGTCACGTCACTCTAAGGAACATACCTTTCGCATACGTGGTTATTCCTTATAGAGTGTATTTCGAGTTACCTGATAGCATGAATTGTTATCTTTTGTAATGACCTATAGATAAGTTGCTTAGCCTTCAATGGAACGAAACTACAAACTTTGTCTGTGCATCTCGTTCGAGCTCACCGAAGTTAACCGATTACTTTGTCCTATTTATTGATCAATTTTGTATTATCATCACCGAATCTTATGAAGTTAACCGATCACCAAAAGAAAATAATCCTAGTAAAGTATGCATTTGTTCTAACCACAGGGAAAAGTGAAAGTCCACTCAATTACCCATGCATTTGTTCTAACCACATGAATACACCTCTTCAATTCTTCATAATCATTGCCCATCATCACTTGCTCTTCAACAAATTCCTCCTTTTTCATTCAATTTTGAAGGTGATGGTGGTTCTTGCTCAATGATGAAACTTGAGATCCTCTCATGCTAGGTTTCTTTCAACGATCCCAATTCAAAGGCCCATTTTTTTTTTCTTTTTACTTAAACCCCAAATGGACCGCAACTTTTTTTATATCTCTATCAACCAACCAACATTCCCCTAAAATTTCCCATGAAAAATTAGCCATTCAAATTGATCATTTTGTAGACCCAAGAATTGCAATTGCACTTTATTCTTGTTATGATGGCAAAAGGGTTTATGGTTTGTGGGTTCAATGATGTGAATTTTCAGGCAAAGCCATTGGGATCGGGTTGTTGGTTACATGTTCTTGGTGGGTTCGGAGCTTAAACCCTAGAATGATGTGAATTTTGATGCAAAGCCATTGGGATTGGGTTTTTGTTTACATGTGCTTGGTGGGTTTGGATCTTAAACCCTATAAATTCCCGTTAGTGACTTAACCTGTGGTGGATTCATGTTTGTTGGGAAAGTCTGATCCATAGGTTAAACTCGTCTGGGGGATATCTTGGTGTTGTTGCTTAGATTATGTTTGTCATTTTTGCAAAGACTTACGTGTTCAAGTGGATGGCCATTAGGTTTGAACTGACGGAATAAAGGGCTGCAGACGTTGCAGCTTGCATATCTTATTGGAACATGAGTTCGGAGCGTTGGTCGATTCTTTTCTTGTGTGTAAAGATTGGTGGATTCAACTTACCATGTTACTCTGCATGCACATTCAATTGAGATCATATGTAATCCAGTATGGTAATTTGGGTGAACAAAGATAGTAGCCTTTGGATAATCTTGATGGGGACTATAATAGGCGACTATCTGTCACGATGCTGGAGTTATATTCTAGTTGCCTATTAGCAAATCTGATCTTTTATCTGGGGATCCTGTTTACATGGCTCACAAGTCACTGAGAATGAACATCAGGTTAGACACTCCTTTTTTAACCAGTTAACCATTGTACAACCCAAGTTGAGTTGAGATGTGCTGCGATTTTAATCTCATTATGGTGCATTTGACAACTCCTTTATTGCTGAAACTTCTAGCTTGTGAAAAATCTTCTTAGCTGACTTATTTTCAGGAACAGAATGCGTTCTGTTTCAGTACTTCTTTCTCGTGCTGCTGTAGTTGTATAAAGTTTCTTAGCTCAGAAAGATAGCTAGTCATACGATCTATGTTTGATCAGAAAACAAGCTAGACCTTGAAGGAAATGGCACCAGCATCTGAACCAAATGGATCAGGGACAAGAGATTTGGACCAGAATAAAAATTTCATTACGAGGCGACTAGTCAAAAGGTGATCTTCACTACCAGTATGCTGTGCCCATGGCATTTCTCATGTACTCATAATCGTCTCCTTTTCATCTTTTCATGTAAGATTCTATGATGATGATGGTGGGAATGGAGGTGGTTCGATCCAATGATGAAATCGTGAAACCCCCCTACAAAGTTCCCTTTCAAAATCTATCAACGAAGACCTGATCTTTTGGTGTGCCCATCGGACCGCACTTTTTCGCTTGAAGCGCCCAACATTCATCTAAAGTTTCTTATGGACCTTTTCTATGTTCGTAGCCTTATGATTTCACGTTTGTTCTGTTACTGTCGGGATGACCAAATTGGTGAGGGTTCAGATTGATGTAATGAAGTTCATGGAGAAGTCATCAATGTATCCCTTGCGATTGCCAAAAGGGCGAGGATGACCTGGAAAATTATGGTGATTTGGTGTCTGTTGATGATGATATTAGAATTCTTTCAAATTGATAATGCAGGCAAAAAAGAAGATGATTGCCATAAATTTGAATTGATGCAACTCATACTCAAGGCAGATGATTGATTTTCTCCTAGTAAGACTGCACAACTGGATATGGAGGAGATCGTTAGTTCTTGTTACATTGCTCTTTCTTTATGAAATCTTTTGGCTCTGTATCTGGTTTGCCGTGATCAAGTAAATGGTGGCTTCAACTATGACACAAACAATGTTGTTGTGTGTGTCATGTGTTTTTGCTGTGCTTGATATCTCGGTATAATAGATTTCGGGACAAGAGGTTTGAGCTGATGAGGTAAAGAATACGTCTTACGAGTCGAATTTCCTTACCTGTATGTTTATGTCATGATAAGGGGAGGATCAATTCGCAGCTCTTCAGGCCCAAGGAGAGTCATTGAGGGGGAGCATGTTGTGATAATAATTCTCACGTGCTTTACTCCATGCCGCGAAAGGTTTCTCTCGTTTTTATATTTGCTAACAGCATTCTTGCTTAAATTCTTGTTGCAAGACAAGTCTCCTTGTCAGCCAATGTTTTTGCTCAACTTCTTATTATCAACCATGGAGTGCATTCCCGTTGCAAGTTAGATGGATCTGAAATCCTTACTGATACCAGTTTTCTGCCGCACTATGATTTCAGGTGGAAATGCTTCTTCCAGGATAGTGCAACTACTGTCAATGCCGAAACTTACAGATCGGTAAGCCCTTATACCATTTTCTCCATTGTTGTCTGGTAACTCTAGTGATCTTCAGTATAGACAACTCCTGATTGTTGTTGAGCTCCATAAATTTCATTACAAATCAACTCCGCTGGGTTTAGCTTCTGCTGCAGGAGTTCTTTGTTGTTACGTATTTTGTCTCTTCATGCCTCAGGAAAAAAAAAGCCTAGATACTATTATCTCATCAAACGTGAGACCATTCTCATCAGCTTACTCTAAAACTTGTATAGGGTTGTCCAAACAAATCCCTTGAAAACCAGCAAGTGGTTGGTATCTTTTGGGTTTGGGAAGAGTATGAATTGGGTGGCAAAAGGAACCACAAGATAATTCACTCAATGCCTGAGATGCTGATACCAGCAAAGATTGATCGAGGAAGAAAAAAACCATGGAGTGAGCAATTGATAAACTTCTCGACTTAGAACGTAATGCAACATAGACGAGAAACATGTAAAAGGGAGATCACCTAAAATCATTGTTTTTTTGTTGAGCGACATATCCAAATTTTATGAAAATTGAATTCGGACTATTTTTTTAAGGTTTGTGTGATTACAAATTCACGGGTGGAGTATTAAATTTATTTTGAAACTCATCGAATCAATTTCATTTTTGCAAATATCAGGACAAAAAATATTTTAGATGTTAACAAGCTTTTATTTTTCCTCATGAATTAGCCAAGTACCTCGAAAAAGTCATAATTTGAATGCAAACTTTATTATACTTCATATTGACCAAACGATAGAAGATGCACCTTCATGTCACTGTGCTTGTTATATACTCGAGGGAAGACTATCTCACGAGAGGCTCATAAAAGGAAACAAGATATCGACAACAGTTATGATATTTCATGATCTTAAAAGGTCTATTCATTGCATTTGTGCGATCCAGATCCCGTCTATTTATAAGGGGAAACATGAGCAGTTCCCCTGAGTTAGATCTTCTCACATGCTAAACTTGAAGCGTTGACAACAACATCCAACTTCCCCATTGCCAGTCATTAATACGATGAGCCAAATACCAGCTGGCTCACTAAAACCTGCTGGTTGATTTGAACATTCTATCATCATTTTAACATTAAAGGTTTCAATTTTATTGTATAGATCTTTTGATTGTCTTGGATAAGTTTATCCAAGACATGGACTTTGGCTGCAAAAACCTACTACATAAATTTAATCGTCTAGAGTTATGTATGTCGGATTATTTACCTAGTGTATCTTGTAACATAATAACGTCTCAACCACTACAACCTACTACTAAATCATAGGCGTGGCGATATCGTTTTCTCTCTGATAGAGCCATTGGTTGCTTACTTCCTAGCTAATCCAGTAGCAGACATCCTACCAAGGTCTGAGGAATGGACCAACCTACAAAGCGAGGTCCAAACACTAATCTCCCTGAGGTCCAAATCTGGCACCAACAATACACTTAGCAGCTTAGAATCCTGCTATACATCTGACCAAGTTTCTCGATCAATAGACTCGAATAGAGTAGCGGCATTAGCAAGAATATCATGAAAGCGATGAATTCCATCGTTTAGTCGACTTTTATAATGCTCAAAAAACCAGGGAAAGAGGTCAGATACACATCATAATTGTTGTGCCTTGGGTTTCACCCTGAATTCAGGGACTGATATACATCTCAATATATTGAACTAGTAATACAAATCAACAATCAACAACAGAAGACTTCGAGGAGAGATCCGAGATTTACCCAAGTTGGACCTCAGGAAACCTGAGAACCTGCCACCTTATTTGGACGTGGAATGCTGAAAATGCTGTGTGAGATTAATGATAGCATGCTGAAACTGAGGACCTGCCGCCTTACCCCGACATGGAACACTGATAATGCACTGCGAGATTCATGCCCGAGTCCTTAAAAACACATGGAAGCCCTGCATTGGCATGCAAAAGCAAGTTAGATACAGAACTTAGTCTCTAGTAATGCAGTTCATATCTATTTTGGACTGCTAGTGCTATGCTCAACTGTTGTCGGATTATACTATGATTTGTGATATCATCTGTGATATCTGATATGGATGCGGATAAGCACCCTAGCAATGAAGACTGGGAATCTGTATAAGCAAATCAAACGTTATATTACCCATAGTTGCCAAAGATGTTCTGGTTGACTATCAGATCATGTCTGTACATAATCTGCGCCATAACGCTTCCGTTTGTTGGACTGCGAGAAGCAGCAGATCTGCACCCAAGTTTTCTTCTGCTTAACTGGCTGCACCTTTGAATCCCTATTCGCAACAAGATCAGCGATGTACTGAACAGCAGCCTGCCAAACAAAAACACCACAATCTCAGAAGCTATACACAAACCAGATTTGACAAAACTGAAAACCAAGAAAGTGAACTGGGTATATCTACCTGTGCACCCTTTTCGGCAATTTGTCTTGGTGGCACTTCCAAGGGATTTTGATCGGCCCTCAGGATGCGCAACTGTGTCAGCAACTGGAAGGAGTCAGGAAGTATTCGTATCTGGTTATTGCTGATATCCAATTCTTCAAGGTTCTCTAGGTTGCCAATGGACCTCGGGAGCATTCTCAGGTTGGCGAAGTTATTACCAATATTCAACTTCACTAGCGAAGTAGCGAAACATAAGCTCTCAGGGACTGCTTCAAGCTCGTTAAAGCTCACATTAAGCTCCTTCAATTTCGTCAAAGATGCCATAGTCGTCGGAAGCTGTCTCACATTATTATATCTCATGGTAAGAACCTCGAGTGTTTCAATCTTTCCTACAGCTTCAGGGAGGGCTTTAAGCCGGTTATAATCTAAATACAGCTCCTTGAGAGCCGTGCACTGGCCGATACTATGAGGAAGCTCTTCGAGATTATTAGTCTCAGCATCCAGTTTCTTGAGGCTAACAAGGGACCCGATAGCATCCGGGAGCAAAACGAACTGATTAGAACTCAAATTAAGGTCCTCCAGACGAACCAATCTACCAATACTTGAAGGCAGACGAGACAGCTGATTCCCAGCAAGGTCCAAGTTCACTAGATTCAGAAGCTCACCAATGGAGTCTGGGACCTCAACAATCCTGTTCGAATGCAGATCCAGCTTCGTCAACGAACTCAGCCCACCAATCGTGGGCGGCAAAGTCACAAGCCGATTCTCAGACAAATCGAGGCTCAATAATCCCAGCAGCTTCCCAATCGAATCCGGCAGCCATTCGACTTGATCAACCAACTTCCCCCCTAGGTTAAGTTCATGAGTCCCCTTCTTCGCAGACACCTCTATCAAGCTCGCGAGCTTTATCAAACTCAGTTTCTCTCCACTTTGAGCTGCATCAATAACTTCAATTCATCACAAGCTTGTTCACACTTCAACTAATCAATAACAAGTTTTTTCACAACAACAAAAACACCTGACTCGAGTGCTTCCATCATGGACAAGAGTGTAACGAAAACGAGATTTCCGGAGTCCTACCCTTGTTGTAATTTCATGATAACTCAAACCAGTTTGTTCACACTTAAAAACATCCTATCAAAAAGTTTGTTCACACATCAACTAAACATAACTTTCCAAATGCTCCTCAATTCTAACAGAATCACAACAATCATCAATCAAACAAATCAATCAATCAATTTCAGGAAAGCAACCTGATAAGTTAGGTTTCAAAGTGCTGTCGACAATCTGCGGCACCACCGCCGTCGCCGCCACCACACCTCCGCCGCGGCCGATTCCGTCGACATGAAAAGCCGATTTCGGCTTCTTCACGAACGAATCATCCACCGCAAACCTCTCCGAATTCTTACTCTTCACCACAAATCCATCATCGATCGCATACATCTTCTCCTTCTCCGCCGAACCACCAAATCCTCCTCCTCCGCCGCCGCAGCCGCCATTTCCGATCTCCGAACTCTCCCCCGGCGGCCGAGGCGGCGGAGTCCGCCGCGACGATACCGAGTTTCCTCCATTCGAGACGCAATCCGACGCTCGCTGGATCAGATCATCGAAAACGACATACGTCTCCTCCAGATCTATCACCTTTGCCGCCGCCTTCCTCTCCTCGGCACTATTCAACCGAACCAGCCTTCTCTCCATCTCTATCAGGATGTGGAAGAGCTCATCGGGGACGCCGTGCGGCTTGGTTTTCTTCGAGATAGAGTCGAGCTTGATTTGATCCTCCCGGTCTAGGTTTCGAATCAGTGTTGTGGCTGCTTCCAGGTCCTCGAGTGTGGGACGCGGTGGGAGAGATCTGTGGAGTTGCATTATCGTGCCGATTATCGATTCCACCGCCGTCGGCTTCTTCGATGCCGCCATCGCTGCCGTCGAGGTATGTCCGATTGGTGTATTTCACATCGAAAACACTTGAAACACTGAAAACAACAAGAGATTGTTGGTGTTGATGAAACTCTGTGATTTTTTTTTTTATGATTTTTTTGATAGTGTTAGAAAAATGGAAACAGTGAAACAGATTTTTGGAAGCAAGGAACCCAAGGAGTGAAGGAGATGAGAAGATGGTGTAGTTGAAGATGGAAGAAAGTGATGAAAATGAAAACAAGTTGAGTTTTGGGTTTGATTTAGTTTATTTTTTTGGTTTTGTGGGAGAAGTTTCTAATTTTATTGGATGGAAGAATCAAATGGATGAACAAGAAGGATTTTACATAAATTTAAGGGTTGACAAAATAAATTAAAATGGAGTGTTAATTCTACGGGGCAAGCTAGTTTTACGTATGCAGCATCGATTAGACTTGCTTTGATAAGTTCAAATATGGAACCAAATGTCATCGTGATTCAATAATTCAGATTTAGTTATGTATCCTAAATAAATAGCAACAGCCCCCTTGATGTTATTTTCTCAAAGTATATGGCAAACCTTTTTACAATTTGCGATATTCTCGATTTTGTGGTCCTTAAGCTCGAGCAATAAGATCCTGAATGCTATAGTTGAACTTTACATATAGACATTCAATAGCTCAATAACAGCCGATTGGTACTTTCTCAACCTTGTTCTAATCTCATTTTCAAGAAGATAGCGATACGTCGAAGCCTGAGGCAAGAGAAGAAGGATAAAAACATCGTTACGCTCCGGTGCTCAAATGTTCATGATCAAATTAACAATCAGTAGTATAACATGATCAAATGCTCAAATTTGATCCGACACAAATTGTTATATGTATATTGAATTTTTATAAAATTTGATAAAGAAAGAATTTTTTTTTAAATGTAATGGGGATGTAAGTGGATTTAGAAAAAAAAATGAGAAAAAAATGATGAGATAGTTTAATTATATTAATATAAATTTATTATCAAATAAAAAAATTATATTTATATCAAAATTAATAAAAAAAACAATGCAATTAAATTTTAACAGAGGAAATACTAGTTTAATTAACAGGTGAAGCATGCATTGCTGCATGCATCACAAATAAGAGAATTTATGCCGTGACATGTGAAGTGCCCATGGTGATGGATGGTCCATTTGATACGTGATTCTAATTAATTTTGTTTTTCTAATGTCCCATGGGAGTCATGTGCTACTTATTATGTAACAGCATTATCCAGCTTATAATTTTCATAGTGCAAAGCTAACGATGGGGACAGAATCGACTAGACCGGGATTGACTAAGACCATTTTACAAATCATGATTAAAACTGGATGGAATGATCAAATAACAGGAGCTAGACCCCTTTGCCATTACAAATTTACAACACATCATCAAAGAAGGAATTAGATTCCTCGACGGTGAAAAAGGCTATCACAAGAAGTTGCAGTATTTTTTTTTCCTCCTATTTTTTCTTGCGTTTTGAATGAGTAGGATGCACAACACCATCCCTGTTGTACAATTGATACAACGGGGGATCTGTCTCCATTAAAGAAAGAGTAGCAAGATGTAAGATGCAAAAATTATCATCATATCCTATCATGTTATGTTGTAACAACAGAGAATCGCATATCCAATAACTCTAAATTTCGGCAAAACATCCATTGTGGTTGACACACCTCGATTTGCCAGTATCATCATATGATCAAACTTTTCGAAATCAGAGAGGTGTGACAATTGAATTCAAGAGCATACCAGTTCTAAAACAATCATGGCAAAGTAAATCTTGGTTATTATCCGAAGCAATAGGAAACGAGCCAAAAAGCTTGGGCGTCAAATGGATTTTCTCTTTATTTTAATCATGTATTGGCATTTGCTGTGTGATTGGGCCCACTGAATTAGTTTTGTCCCCACACCACGGGGCGACAGACCACAGGGGACCAAAATCACACTTCAAAAAAATGCACAAAAAGTAAGTGAAAACAAAAAGGATGCAAAAGATCATTACAAAAAGAATAGTAGTCTGATAAAGTGGCATCCTCATACATGATCCCCTGTCGTGTCAAGTGTCCAATTTTTTGTGAACTTGACATTGATCTCCTCTCCACAGCTTAACCGCAGCTAAACACAGCCGCAAGTATAACGAGCCAGATTGATACCGCCATTCAAATATGTGAAATCCAAAATCAGAAACAATAATACTCGGCCTCAATTCATTCAAAAAAAACAAAAAAACAAACAGCAATTTGGACCTAATGCATAAAACCAACGGACAAGCATACGATGACAAGGTTTCGCCTACCAAGCTTGTAAATCCAGAGTTGAGAGTTTCATCTGCCCCGCTACAATTAGCTATCATGCTGTACAAAAACCCTAGACGAACCCACTACCGGAACGATCAGAAACTATACTTTGCAACGAACACTAACTAGGATGGCAACCAAGTGAGTGAATTCCAACACTGAACCTTAACCCTGTATTCTAGCGCTTCTTCTTCGCACCCCCTCTTCGAAGCCTTTTTAAGGGAGTCTTCATCTCGCGCTCCTCAACTATACCCGACACCGAAAAAAGCATGCAGAGAACAAAAACACTACATCAAACTCGAAATGGACACTTGAGATGTCTGAGCAGAATAAAGTAGTTAACGCACCAACAGGATGAATCCTAGACATAAGACTAAATCACCAACATAAGCCATGAGCATACCTGCTGGTTTGGGACTGCCATCTTCACTATGAGTTTCTTCTGCATTTTTCACGGGTGCCTGGCTGGAATCACATCTACCACGCTTAGCGGAGATTGTAATGACTCCATCTCCAACCTTCTGCTCAGGGATGTCACATCTTCCGTTGAAAGGCTCCATGAAACAGAACCTATCAAGACAGTCCAAAATGTGCCCAGGGAAAAAAAAATGTGCATGAAATTAAAATTTCTCCTACAGAATTTCCTTGGTAAAAAGTTTGAACAATCATTTTGAAATACATAGAAACTGCAATGACCAGAGAACTATAGCTTTTTGAAAAGATTTAAGTTGTTTCTATGATGCTTTTAACCTTTTCACGTATTTCGGAGTGTTTTAGGATAATTTTAAGGCTTTTTTTTTATAGATTCTTGCGTTTTCAACTTATTTGAGTTTGTTTTATGACGTTCTTCTATAGAATTTTCTTGGTAAAAAGTTTGAACAATCATTTTGAAATATATAAAAACTGCAATGACCAGAAAACCATAGTGTTTTGAAGAGATTTGAGTTGTTTTTAATAGTGGTTTTAACCTTTTCAAGTGTTTACGAGTATTTTAAGGTCATTTCAAGACTCTTTTGATAGATTCTTGTGTTTTTAACTTATTTGAACTTGTTTTGTGACGTTTTTACCACTTTTCAATTGTTTTATGCTACTTTATAATGTTTATTAGTCTTTTTTAAGAGATTTGAATTGTTTTTTGTTGTGTTTTTAGCCTTGTCAAATGTTTCTGAGTGTTTTTAGGTCATTTCATGACTCTTTCAATATATTCTTGTATTTTCAAGTTATTTTAGGTTATTTCATGATATTTTTATCACTTTTCATTTGTCATAAACTAGTACATAGCATTAGAATAAAGTTCATAGATTTTACTACTTATTGCTCCATAAAAATAACATTTCAGAGGATCAATACAAAAACAACTTACCATTCCGAAGGTAGTCTCCGACAGTCAAAGTCGGATCTCAATATCCTCCACTTCCTACATTTGTCGCATTGCACCCACTGACGATCTGGCTCATATCCATTGTCAGGCTTTTGCTGCAGTGTCACAAAATCAGATTAAGATAATCAAAGAAAGCTAATTACTTGAAAATTGAAACAAAATTAATATCACAGCACACAGTATTCATCTCCAGAGAGTTGCTTCAAATGACTACAAGGAATGAAGAGTTGTTTGAACTTCAGCGGTCAAATTTTGAGGATATCTTATATGATGTGTATAGAATAAATAGTTGAGAGGAGAATTATTATAGATACTAGTATTTAAAGTAGTCGAATATAATATTCCGAAACACTGCAGTATGGAAATAAGTTAGCTAAGAAACCAAATAATTTAGAAATCACCCTAAAATAGGAAATAACAACAAGAACCATAATCGCTCTATAGATAAATATATTCTAACAATCTGATTACACGCTTACCACTTCCAGCACCTCAAATTTTGTATCCCAGTATTCATGCAAACGGTCAGCCAACCAATCCTCTAGTAGAGCATATGGCTCGCAATCCTGAAATCCTTGCTTGTTGTTATGAACATATACACAACCACTCCCATCATCCTGTCACAAAGAATGGATAAACTTAGTTTTACAGAAACAAATCACGATCATGGATTCATGACAGAAAGGCTCCACTAGAAGACTGCACCTTTTGTGGTAAAAACAGCAACTATAATTAATCACTCAAAACCTAATATAAGGAGAATCTTGCAATTGTGGAATATGATATTGTAAAGGTTGGTTCCATACACATTTTTATCATTAGTGTACTTTTCGTGAGATATCGTAGTAGCTGGATGCAAAAGTGAAATAGGCACATGGATGTAAGTCATGGAACGCTCATGAACAATGGGTCGGGAGCCAAAAGGCAATCCAGCAAACAGGGTGGCCACTGGCCACAGAAACATGCAGTTGAAGAACTAAAAACAAGATAAAAAGCTCACCATCAAACTGGTGACGTCAATAACACCAAGAACACCACGACCCATGTCAGCATTATGCAGCATCGTACCTACTCTCTTGTAAGCCTGGGGCAACACCGAAAAAAAAAAGAAGAAAAAGAACAATGAATGAAAACTTATACTCAACAGAGAAGTGACGGGAAGATAAGAATCCAGGTCAACTAACAGTTGCAAGAACTTGCACAAAGGACTGAAAAGAAAATAAAAAAGGAAAAAAGGTTGAGGCACTTAAACATTTTGTTTCCTTGAAATGTAAGGTGAAGAACGGCCAATTAAGCAGATTATGAATAAGTAAACGAAGAATAAAACTAAGTTTCTGCGACCGAAAATAATTTAGAGGTCGTTTAAGTGAACTTTTTAAGCCTTGCCTGGGCAAAGCAGGCGCAGCAAACTTCAGGATCTTAAGTTCTCTTGGGTGTACTTCACACGTGAATACAATGCCCTAAGTCAAGTTGGAGAGAGAAGCCAGTAGGAAAGAGAAGTCTATCATCAAGTATGATATAGCTGCAAGGTAATATTTTACTTAAAAATTTGATCTTGCTAAGATATTACTCCAAAAAAGGCAGTTGAAGACAAAAAGAGGCAGCGTGATAAGAAACTCAGTAAAATACTACGGTAAAGAGGAAAATTTAACTTACTTCGATGAGGCGACCATGCCAATACAAAAAGATTCCTCCATTTGCTTGCTCCCACTCTAATTGACACCGACCAAACGTTAGTTGCACAGCTTTCCCCATGATGTTGCCAGTTATAACCGATGTCTTGCCAAGAGATTTTGCCAGCGGACGACTCTTCACCTATGATGACTTAAGAGGAATAATACTCCGAGCAGCACATTGATGACTAAAGAAGCTATATAACCGTAGAAGATAAATTACCAGGGAATCTTGAACATGAATCTTCATTCTGGGATCTAGGAAGATAACTTCCATGTAAGCTTTAAGCGAGTAGTCCAGAGGTACCTAAAAGCGAAGACATATTTTAAAGAACTAAACAAGTATATTTGGGAGAAGCCGTTACATCCACTACATCCTTTTCCCCTAGCCTCAATATTCCTTCTCGAAAAGAACAACGAAGAGCAAGAACTAAGAGTCTTAAGCACAAAGAGGGAATTCAATTCCTCACCTTCCGACTAGTCTGTCCTGGACGAGATCTAACCCTCCTGGAACGAATGAATATGTCCCCTTGGTAGAAGGAACTCCCACCACGCTTCCCACTCTGCCATTCTAGACAATAATCTGAACCCCACTTCTCTAGGTTCCATATATATATCTGTGTCCCTGTCTTGCTATCAGGAAAATCTGCAGCTTTTTCACCAATCATATACTTGTTAAAAGGTGAAAACTCCTTAATAGCTTTGAGATTGTACTCAGCTAACTCCTCCGATTGGACGTCCTTATCCAATTCCATGTACTGCCCTTGCCGACGATAGCTGACAATAGGTATCTCCAGATTCTGCAAGATTAATTGACAATTATAAGGAGATTCTTTTCTCTTTTCTTTTTGGTTTACTAGAATGAGGAGAAAAAAGCAGACTAAATCGATACAATGAGTAAAAACACAGAAACAAACAATACATCAATTGGTCGACAACAAAACTGGAGGTTTCACTGAAAGCAGTCAACTTGGTTGTCTTAAGGGAATAAGTTTTCTTTCTTCCATTTTCTTTCTTTATTCCGCATTTGTATACATTTCTTTTTTCCATTCAAAAGATTACGTACGACAGAGCACAAACATCGTTTCTCTCCTAGGTCTTTTTAGCATTTGTTCCCTTCACCACATTGAGTGGTGCGACTAGCAACTGAAATCTTCCCAGCAAAACAAAGTATTCAGGAATTCCTATAAGAACTTCATTCTAGAGATATTTGACTCACTTGACACCTTGCAAATAGGATATTCTCCAGTATGATTTGTATCTGTTATTCAAGCTTCCTCATAACTTCTACCAACCTAAATGCACCAACTTTCTTCACTTCTATTTATTCAACCCATAAGAGTATTTTGCCTATGTGGCCGGTTGATGGTTCAGGAAATAATACCCACTGAGATAGCTCAGGCATGGGCAGAGCTAGCAAAAGAGAGAGCTCGAAGGAATCTCCTCACTAGCATAATATGCAATGCAAAATGAAAAAAAAAAAAAAAAGGATACAAAAAGGAAAAGCATTGTTAGTGGCATACATCTCTTCCTTCATTCAAGGACTGTGAAAGAAAGGCAATTGAACGTGATTCAGCAGTCTGCGTCAGTACCAAAGCATCCTTCCCAAGCCTCATCGCCCCAGTCTGGAAAAACAAACAAGAAAAATGTCATACCCAATTATGTCTTTGTTATTACCTCAGGCTCAAGTGGAATTTCTCAACGCCTAAGAGAAAAGAGTGAGAGCAACAGTGTTCATATTACCATGCCAAAGAAGAGGAATTACAGATACTTTGCGTGCAAAACAATACCTTGAATCCTATGCCAAATCTCCCAATCCGTTCAGGATCGTCACCATCTCGTTGCTTGTGCCCAAATGACACCATCCTGCATATCTCTTGATGAGTCATTCCGTGGCCATCATCTTTGATAGATAGCACCGGGATATCGCCGCCAGCCTTCTTATAGAATATGGCTTCAACACATATATTAAGCCTGTTGTATCCACCAAATCAAGATGTTACGAAAAAATCCAAAATCAATACCAATTGCACCCGAGAAGCAATAAAAGTAACTTCTCTTTTCGTAAAGATGAACCAATCGAGAAAAGAAGATATTTAACATATTAACTAACTTTTTCGCTTCAGCATCCCTAGCATTATCGACAAGCTCTGCTATTGCACCGAAAACCCAGCTAGAGTGTGACTGGCCAAGAGTTTTCAGATAGCTTGGATCAGTCCGGACATAGTTCCTTTCAGTGAAATTGTCTTTCACTGTGTCAGCCTTCGACTCAGCAACCACTTCGCGACTCTTCGAGACTGAAGGATGGACTCCACATCCTGAGCTGCTAGCTTTAACAGATGCATCTGATGCATCCACACGTTCTTCAATCGTCACAGCTTCTCTTGTTGATGCGGTAAGTCTCCCTTTTGTACAACCACCCATTTCGCGCTGATGACTAACAAGTTGAGGTGCAATCTGGCCAACATTTTCCCTAGCATCTGCAACAAGGAACCATGCCAAGATTGGAGGAAGTTTTTTTTTTTTTTTTTTTTTTTTTTTTGATGACGAGGATGTTCGGACGAGCTCGCGCGCACCTCAACTAATCCCCCGGACACTGACAAGACGCCCCCTCACCAACATCGGTTAAACCTTTGACCGAAGTCAACGGGCGTGGCCAACCTGGATTTTGAGGCTAATGGGATTCGAACCCAAGACCTTCAAAAAAAAGGTTAAGTTGAACACCACTAGACCAATCCAGGTTGGTTTCAAGATTGGAGGAAGTTCATCACTACCAATCACTAGAAAAAATGCTAGCAACAGGAGTAACTAGGTGACAACAGTTTCTCACCGCTACATGCTCCCAGTGATTCTGTCTCCCTAAAAGCTACCTTTGCAGTGCAAACTGTCAGACTGTTCTCTTCATGGCCAGAAATTAGGCTTCCGTCAGGGGGTAGTATGTAAATCTCATATTTCCCGAACCTGGCAAGACCAATCTACCACAGACCAATAACATAACAAGCAAATTAATAAAGTGTAATTTAAAAATAGCATCATGATGATAGAAATCTATGGTAGAGAAACCACAACAAACCCAACATCTAACTAGAGTCTGGAGCTTAAAATGGAGTAAATAAATGAAGGATCAGTTACATAAAGTTCCTGAACCAGAGCCCAGAGCCTAAGGTGGAAATTCCAAACATAACATTCAGGGCATGCCTAAATAGTTTTCAAAGACAAAAGAGTGATCTTGAGGTGGGAGTTTGGAACCGAAGGCATTGATTAAAATCATAGTTAGAAGAAGCTTCAATTTAGGGCCTTTGCCAAGAACTACACCACAGAGCCAAACGCAAACAGTTCCGACAAAACCTATTTTTGCGAGAATGCAAACAACTTAGAAAATGAATCAGCACTTACCTTGTTATAGATCAGTAGGAAATTCATGAATCTTCCCCATTCTTTTCTTTGATAAGAATCTTCGTATGCAGGGTGCACAGGAAAATGGGTCAGCTTAGGCAGGCATGCAACTCTACATCGAGAAATCGTCTGACTCACGTTCAAGCTTGGAGGCCTGATAAGTTTCATGAATGTCAGAAAACAATAATGCTCATCACAATAGCTCAACTGTAAAGAAGCGCCGTATCTTAAGATGAGAAGTTACTTTTTCCATGCTAGGGCAAGGTGTTAAATTTGCAACCTAGGTTATGTAACAGAAAACCTTTGTAAAAAAACAGTCCTGGGGCAACAAGAAGGCAGTACAATAAGAAGAGGCCAAACCTCACCTAACCTACAGTGAATAAACAGTTTGCATTCAAAACAAATACAAGGCTTACGATGGACACTAAGGAAACTATAATTCAGCTTAACAACAAGAAGAAGACACTCACAAAAGCTTTCGCAATCTGGAGAATGACTGTAAATATCTCTTCAATCAGTACATTGCAACATGGTAAAGGAAGAAGCGAAAACCATTCCTCTGAAAAGATTATAGCAATGCCCTATCGTCTTGGTCAGAGCACAAATGATCAAAGAGTACATTCGGCCCATTTTGTGGGTGGGAAAAAAAAAAAAACCGACCTCATAGAATTACATAACAAACCAGACACTCTTACCACAACACGATACTCACAATTCAAGAGGCACACCACACCACGTCCGACAAATTGGCTTCTGGTCCTTTATCAGCATCACCAATCGAAGCCCATTCTCGTCTGCACAACAGCACAAAACCCATTGAATAAACCAAAACAACCCAAACCCATATCACAAAAACAATCCAACACTTCCCCCTTCATTCCCCTTCATCACAAAAACAGAAAACCCACCTTTCAAAGGAACATTGAAGCTGAACTCCCCCATCGCAGTACCTACACAAAACCCAAAAAAACCCAAAACCCTAATAATCATCAAAACCCACAAAACCCCTTCAACCACCACATTTCCAAAACTAGAAACACCATTGACAAAGCCCAGGAAACCAACATCATATATCACCAGTAATACCACACACAACCATCACCCATTCAACTCCCAAACCTCAAACTCCCAACACCACACCAACAAACCCAAACTCTCGAAATTCCCAAATCAGAAGAACACAGCGAGTCAAAACAAATAGACTTCACAGCAGTTGGCAACAAAAACGGCGATGGAGAGAACGAGAAAGCCGGCAACGATTGCGAGACCAAGACGCCGAGGAATGTGAAAAGGGGACGGAAATGGCCACCGGTGAAAAAGAGAAGAAGAGGAGACGGGGACGGAAAAGGAGGAGTTGGGGTGGCGGTGGTGCGGAGCAAGAAGAGCACGACGGTGACAGCGTGATACAATCAGTGAAAAATGGGAGAGAAACGGGTGAGTGTTAAATGTTGCGGCTTTTTGATTTTTTCCTATTTTATCCTTTTTTTTCACTCTTGTTTTTTGACCATTGTTGTCACCACGTTCTTTACTGCTGGGTGGGGCTCTGGCAATTCCAATTTCCAATCATTCGTTCGATTGGAGCCCAATAACCGCCTCCAACTTCATCCAATTGTACAACACCATCCCCATCAAATCAATACGCTGCGTTTTGCCCCTTAATATATTTTTTTCAGTTCCCCTTTTTCTGGGTTGTTTTCCACTACTGGGCAGTACGTTCCAATGACGCGTATCAACCTGGCAAGCACATTCTTTTACACCTACGCCCATACAACAAGAACAAGATCATACGTTTTAAATTTTAAATTGATGTTAATTAAAATTTGAATAAAGAAATAAAAAGCAATAATTAACCAAATCTAATAATCTATCAACTTAAAATCTATTTTTGATCTAACTTGAAGCCCCTAGGAAACTGTTTGGTATCACTATCCAAATTAAGCAGAAATATTCCACGATTATTTGCGGAGTCTTGCCCTTCTCAAAGATCACCAAGCAACTATCAGCTTGTCATCAGAGCCACTATCCAAAAGCTTATACTAACACAATCTCAATATTAAGATTCAGAATCATACTTAAACATCGACCAGTCCCCTCGACAATGTCAGCCTGTCGAGGAAGTGCATTTTGTATGAAGTGAAGATGACTACCGATAACACTTCAGTTGTTCAGCTTAATTCCTATTGATTTATCCGTTGTGGCCGAAGACCACCAAAAAGAGAGGACGTGGAAGGGGAGACGATCAAGTCTAGATAAACACTAATAATCTACGGAGCGGCTATTGTGTGCGTGCTGTTGTGTACCGTTGTAATCTGTACGGTGGGAAGATTTGTTTGGTGATTTAAGGATTGTTTTCGTTTTTTATTAAATTTTTTATGGGTATAATTTTTTTTATGAGGATAATGTTTGTTTGATTATTTAAAAGTTGTTTTTGTTTTGTGATGGAATTTTTTATGGATATAATTTTTTATGGGTTATTTTTATTAAAAAAAAAAAACCATTCAAAACAGCACATGTTGGATTTTCAAATGCAGAGGGATCCAACTCCATACTCTACCAGCAAAGAGTTGAAACGTATAATGGTAAAAGAAAAAGAACTCACCAGGGGAATTGTCGGACTTAGGCTTATCACCAAGCTGCTGTGCAGCATCACCAGCTCTTCTGCTTATCGTAACACCGTCGACTGGTAGGAAAAACAAGCAGGAAACACGTCATGTTTGCACTTCGAAATGTGTTCTAGTTAACAGAAAACAACATAATATTTACACGGCCGAACAATGAGAAAAAATACAAGGTTAACATAAGTTCCAATGCTCACCTTCAGGTTCATTTTTCGGAAAACTTGCGGCAGTTGCAGGCACGAACGATTGGGACATAGTTCGGCCATCGCCGTGTTTGGCATCTGGGACCGGCTTTGGGCTGCCAGAATGATTTTGTAAGCCTTTGGCAGAACAACTGCTCAGCCACGTTCCACTATCAGCACCAGGACGACTGGTAACCAGTGTTCTAAAGATGTTGTCAATATCCGAGGTCATGTTCTCAACAGCACTAGGAGGAGCAACGCCTTTCTTGGCACAAAATCCAGGCGAATAAGTGAACCCTGAATCTGGCTTAACTAGCACTTCTGGATGATGTTCGAGAGCACGCACGTGTATACCGTCATCATGATTTTGAAGGGAAGAGAACTGTCGAGATGGACCATTCTCGAGATTTTGCTTAGAACTCCATGACTCTGTTCTACCACTCTTAGATCCCCTTTGTCGTTCCCTTTGTCCTCGCTGATCTGAGAAAAACATGGGCGAAACACATTCAGAAAGTTAAATACAGTAGTATGATAGTATCCAAGGTTGTTCACCACCATTACCGTTACCCTACCAGGCCTCCCCAACCCTTGAGATACTGGAGATTACTCCCTTTCACGTTTATTCTGTGAATTAATCCCACCTTGACTCAACGAATTTCTCCTTTCATTACAATGCTAATCAAAATCCATTCGTGCGCTTCTTTTATGAATCAACAAGCAGGTGAAGCATAGTAGTCAAGACAACTCGAACTCTGGATAGTAGATACACACCTTCAGCTTCAGATTTATGATAATCATTTCGTGCAGCTTCGCGGCTTTGGAGACCTGGCTGCACTGAAAAGCTAATATCTTCCGATGAGGTAGGTCCATTAACACCGGCATGATCTACCAAACCTTTGGTAGAAAAGCTAGCATCTCTCAACCATGTGGTTCTGGAAATGCAACCAACCCCAGAAGTTGATCTACTATCAGCATCATTCCAATCAGGCCATTTCTCAGCGCGAAACCTGGGAGCTTGAAATGAAATATCCTCATGAGAAAGAGGAGGATCCATAGCCCCTGGTCGTTGTCTAACTCGCATATCTGCTAGAGGCTCAGGAACATATGAAGGATCTTCCCTACTATAGTCATTATGTTCAGGGGAAGAAAACTCATCATGGTATTTTTCACGTCTGGGGTAATATCGCTCATAGTTTCTCCTTCCTCTTGAATAGCGTCCACGCTTACCCTTAGAATTCCATGATTCGGTTCTGCTGTTACTATAATCTCTCCACCCTTCTCTTCGGCCTCCTTGATCTAGAATCAAGCATGACCAAGACAAATTTGAATCATTGAAGTTGTTAAAAAAAGTTACATGCGTTGGGCTTGAAAAGTCAACTTACATGGCGGAGAAATCCATTGTTCAAAAGATGGAGACTCAATGCCGGCCTCCTCTGTAGAAACATCTCTAATTGGTCTTTCATATGCACGACTAGGTCCTTCATTTTTATGGAAAATCTGCAAACAAATGGAAGGGCTTTGTAGTTGCTCCGCTTCAGGTCTAATCCAAACGTTGGAGGAAAGACGGAACTGTGGACGCGGTAATCTTTCCCTTCTCTCCATGTTTACCTCCTCTCTTGGTCGCCGTTGATAATAACTAGACTTCTTTCTTCTAGAATCTCCTCGCCAATGCTTAGAGTCTTGTGCAGAGCTTCTTGAAGGCATTGTACTGCAGTTCAAAAGGATAGTGTCAAAGAGTCGGAGACGCGACATGTTTTACAGATGGCGACCCGTTGCATTCTTCATATGCACTCGAGACAATGTACAAATGGCTTTGAATTCAGAAAGAAGATAGGTTCTAGAAGACAACCTCAGCTAATGCTTAGAGAACACAAACAAATTAAATGGAAAACCCAATCCAAAAATCCAAGAGGTTGAATGAAATCCAAGGGACTTGCCACTCTCTAGTGTGCAACATCCACAAAGAATCCAATTAGTAAGTAAGCACACATCTTATCCCAGTCAGCTTTTTCTTTTTCTTTTTTCTTTTCTTTTTTTTTTGGTGACGAGGGTGTCCGGGCCAGCTCGCGCGCACCTCGACTAATCCCCCGGACACTGACAAGACGTCCCCCCAGCATCGGGTAAAGTTTTGACCGAAATCAACGGGCGTGGCCAACCTGGATTTTGAGGCTAGTGGGATTCGAACCCAAGGCCTTCAAGAAGAAGGCTGAGTCGAACACCACTAGACCAACCTAGGTTGGTTCATTCAAACAATTCTTTCGCTTCCATAGAGTCAAAGAAAGTCAGTCAGTCCATTCTGCATCACAATATAACTTTGCTTTAGGAGTTTAACCATGGACCACTACCTAAAAGCTCTTCTCCCAAGCATATCTACCTTCAATCTTGCAAGACCATATACCCTCTGTTGAAGAAACTCTACCCACCTTGGACTTTCGAAAATCAATACAATCACATTTATAGATCCTAGGCTAGTCCTCTCATAACCAATTGGTTTTGAGATGGAACCCGAGAGGTTTAATACCCTCCTCCTATACCTAAAGCATAAACTTATCCAATTCACATACCTTTGAGCCAAAGGCGAGGATTATCCCTCCTCACCAAGAAATCTTTTCTTGACAAGAACCAGCGAGTTCAAATTGTCATCCCAAATTAAGAAAGTACCAGAATCCAACACTAACAAGAATCCACCTGAAATCCATTCATACCATAGATTTCCTCTTATGTAGCACAGAATTGAAATACCATCTCAATCCCATTCCCTACCTACATGTCTCCTGGCCCAAACCTAACATATCTTCCCATTCGCTCTACGATCACTCTAAAACTCCTAATCTTTCTCCATTCTTGAAATCAAACCCTAAACCTAAGAGCTTAATAAACACAAAATGAGACGATATAGATGATTCCATACCTTTCCGGCAGAAATCCTCCGTGCATCTACGAATAATACACCATGAGTTACCACTAGATGCGTATCTTTACCCAAATTCATGAAATTAGGGTTACATAAAAACCTCTAGATTTTTCCAATATCAACAAAATGCGACATTGAACTCCATACGCTCAATGCATCACCAAATTCCTTCCCAATTCAACATCTCACAAAACACCTCAACAAGCACCTCAAAACTCAGAACACCGCGATCATCGACACATTTTCGAAGCAGCAAAACACTAACATCACTAACATCATATCGTCGACCACTCCGCCCCAAACTAACGCAAAGGTAAAATTGAGACGTCTTTTTTTTTTTTTTTACTACACCAACATTTTTAGAATCCACGACATCGATACTTCAAATTTCGATTTCAAAAATTCAAACTAGAAATTTGCAGTCTTCAACAAATTCGACACAGAGAACTTCACATTAATTTACCCAAAAAATAATGCAGTCACCCAGAAATGGAACTATCGGAATCGTCGACGGCGGCGGAGGCGGTGAAATAACTTGCTCGAGAAGCAACCAAAGAAAAACGAAGAAACCAAAGAAAAGAGAGAAAGAAAATGGAAAGGAGATATTTGAGAGTGAAAACTCACTCACCCGTTTCCCTTTCCCTTTCCCTTTCCCTTTCCTGTTCGAGTTTATGTGAGTGTGGGGAGAGAGAGAATGGGGAGAGTGGAGGTGTTGATTTTGAATGGATTGAAGAGTGGGGATGGGATCAAAGGGAGTTACTTTGTCGTATACGTTTGACACACCTCTGGCACTCATTCCGACTGTATCGCATTGTGTTTTTGGCCACACTCGGCTAAGCGTTTCACTGTATTGAAGGGGAGAATATCAAAAACTCTTTCCCTCTCATAATATATATTATAGATATTTCAATAATATTAAAAAATTTAAATTATTTTTATTTTATATTTAATTATTTTTTATCTCTCCATTCAGTCACAATATTTTCCATTCATTCACAAAGATATAAAAATAAAACATCATAAAATTAATACATTTTTAATAAACATGTCAAGTTAACTTCGTAATCTATCTGGGACGAAGAAAGTACAATACTTATGTCATATAATAATTGCAACATTATCTGAAAAAATTTTATCTAAAAAAAATATAAAATCAATCAAACTCAATTACAATACACTTATTATCTTCTTTCATAATTGATACAGTAATCCCACTATCACCAAAAATTAAACCCACATATAAAATTTCGTGTCGATCAATTTATAACATATTTTATGGGACAATAAAAGTACAAATTCCCCGAACGTTTTGACTTATAAAAAAATCAAAATATATGCTAAATTATATTTCTTTCGTCCTAAATTAATTGTGATATTTTTTTTATTAATCTCAATATAAATATAATAATGCTATTTTTACCTTGTTTGATAGTGAAATAATATTAGTACCTCCGTCTTATAAAAAAGACAACGTTGGTTTAAGTGTCGCGACTTCACGATCGATGATACGTGAGCGTTATGTCGTTAAGGATTCATAAGGTGCTATTGTTGGTGGTTGGAGTTTGGCTATGGTGCTTCGAGGAGGGAGATGTTCTCGGCTGCATTTGCGTAGGGAAGCGCTGTTTGGGGACTCCAAGGCTGGTGGCGGTGGTGTGTTGGTCTCCGGTGATGGTTGACACAGGGAGGAGACAATGACAGTGATGGTGGCGGGTGAAGACGATGAAGGCGGTGAAAAGTACATGGGGGTAGGCTATCGATGGAGAGGAGGGGTGGGGGGAGGAAAAAGAAAGGGCAGATATTTTTATATCTAATATAATTTTTTTTAATATTTTGATATTTATTTCGATTTTAATAATATATATATATATATGTTATATAGTTCAAAGTTAATGTTTATTATTAACGAATCTAATGGATATTAAAACGTAATTGAATTTCACTTAAATATTTTTGTGTAATTTACCTAATAAGGGGAAGAAGAAACTGATAGACGGTTGTCCATATATACATAATCTTTTCCTTTTTAATTTTTTTTTCAGATTATTATTTATCCTAATTTTATAATATTAATCTCACGATAATTATTTTGTGTCGATTTAATTATCTCAAAAATATCAATATCATATCCTATTTAAAATCGTTAACCCTAACACGTAACATTATTCAACGTTATATCTCATTCATTTAATATGTACTTTGCGTATATTTAAATAACAAATTTTTGTGGATATTACATCAGCTATAAAGTTATTCAAGTTACGAATCGTGCAAAGTTCTTAATTATACGTAAAATTATCGTGAAATAATAATATTTAAGGTATGTAATTCAATGATATTGATATTTAAATTATCGTAAAACAATAATGATAACTTAAGTTATGTAATTCAACCATGAGGCAGTGACTTAATTTTCTTACATCGTTTAGAAGAATAATGAATCTCCTTAAAATACATGTTGAATCTCCTTAATTTTCTTACATCGTTTATAAGACAGAGGGAATAATATAATCAAACTACTCCACCACATTCTTTCTCTTTTTCTCTCATAAACCCTACTTATATCTCACTATAATTAAAAACATATTTTTTTCATCAAAATTCATAAAAAATCAACACTCATAAAATTGTGTGCCGGTCAAATCGTTGTATTTAAATTGGGATTGAGATAATATATGTAATCATTTTTTTTTGTCTCTTGTGAGAAAGAAAAGTGGAAAAAAATTATTAGGATGAGTTGATTTGATATAAAATAAGAACGTGTTGATAGTTTTGCACTATCTCCCTCCTAAAATATCCTTTTGCTATTTCGGTCCGGTTCAAATTGTTTGCAACGTTTTCATATGTTCGAAAATTTTGTGTGGTTAAAAATTTTAAAAAGTGTTGAGAGAAATATTATATGATTAAGAATTAAAAAGATTGTGAGAGAAATATTATATAATTGAAAATAAGAGTTGAAAAAGGAAGGAAATTAATCTAAATTTATAAAGTGAATGCTGCAAAAATTATTGGACGAAGAATTATGAAAAATATTTTCAAATAAGAAAATATTTTACATATTTATTTTAAAAGGTCTTAAATAAGAAAACGTTTTAATCAATTTAGAACAAAGGAAGCACCGTGTCTCATGTAGAGAACTCATCCTTTTTGTATTCCTTTCATCCTAACGAGGTCACATATATGCGATTTGATTCCTTTCGTCCTAACGAAGTTGCATGTATGCGAGATAGATCAATCAAATTACGAAATGCAGTGTATAAATGTCGGACTACAATTTGTGGTATACACGTGCATTTATATGATTATTGATGTTGTCTAATTATAATTGATTTTTCAATATGGATGAGTACCAAATCAAACAGAACTCGTGGTTAAAATATTCGTGCATCGACAAATAAGTTAATCCAATGAAGTAGTATAAGATTTGGGATGATGAGTTGTAGGCAGCATTGCCTTGTTATGATACGAAGACGATGTTTATGAAGGTTTGTTTATCACCAAGTAAACCTAATATCCATGGTAACATAAGACAGTATGGAGCAAAGCAGGCAAAACCATATGTTCCGTTTCAATCTCATACTTACATTAAGAGGATGTGAGGATTACATAAATGCAGTAACTGCAGTTTTTATAATATTAATTTATAATTATTAATTTTTTTAAATTCAAAATTAGAAAAAATTTTGATTTTTAAAAAGATGTGAGAGAAATTGCAGCCAATATACTTGCAACAATTACTATAGCTCTTTATCTCCTTCATATTAAAGTAATCTTCAAAGCATCTCTACGTACAAAAAATGATGCACGTAAACCTTATTTTTATTTTTACAAACGTCAATATATATTCCACCAAAAATCAAAAACGATAAAATACAAAAATGAATCTCATACAATGGTGTATCATATCCTATCATACTCCAAAAACAATCAACGAACAAAACATGTCGGTAATCTACATCGAGGAGATACCGAGATGACAATGACCATACATTGACGTATACTACTAAAACTCCAATATACACATCCAGATCTACTTCCAGTTCCATATAAGCAAAAGATCAAAAGCATGAAAACCAAAAAGCAAATTGGACAAAAATCTCAAATGCAAATTTTCTTTACGTTTTGAAGTTCATTCGGATTTATGAACTATACATCATGCTATGTGAACTCCAATTTGTACATATGAACGGTAAAAACCGAAATGGGATCAAAACATAAAGAAAACTTACATTTGAGACTTTTCAATAATTCACCCAATCCAAAATCATGTACAAAAAGAATGTTTACATAGTAAGTCATGGAACAACGAGTGCCGACTCGAGTTCTCCCTCCAGAGCCAATATGGTCATCTAAGGAGGAAATGGTACGCCGCTAGCTGAGGATGAAATTCACTGAACCCCCAGCCAGCAGCACCGCCTCAGGGACGAGCTAGAACACATAGAAAAACTTCGAAGTACTTGCCTCGGACTCCCCTTCGACCAAAAATGTCATATGGGATTGTCTTTTGTGTACAATCCAAAATAAGAATATCCGGATCGTGGTGTCTGTTTTGTATCAGTAGAAGACGCCGACCATGCACAAATGAAGTGCACCGGAATGTGTCTTTGAAACCCACAACGTCAGACTTGCCCAGGTGGTCTTCTTGGCAGAAGATCTTTAGAAGAACCATCGGGGCCTGAAGCACGCTTTCTTTTTCTGCTTCACTGCAGGGATCGTAATATTTACAATCTTGAACAAACCCACACCAATTCAATCGAACAGCATCTACTCGGCCGCAACAAGAAGGCGTTCTCCTCCACTCTCTGCCTTTTCCATCTCTAATGCAGGTTTTGATGGAAAGACGAAAATAGTCGATGCTGATACTGAAGGTTGAAAACTGGCAGAATATCTCACCGAGGTAACCGCGACTCTGGGCAACTGGAGGGAACCTGAAGCCAATGGCACGAGCTTGTAGCTCAAGATGTACTCTGACTTGGGAAGAACGAAGATCGTGTCATTGTGGGGACCACACGAGACAAAACTAGGCGAATCTACCAGCGAAAACTTGATTTCTTGAAGTAAGTTTGTCTGATTCCGGATCTTCACAAAGAACGTGAACGGGTCGCCAGTGACTGCATAAGGAGGGCACTTCAAGCATACAATCAGTGGTGAAACTTCGACGTCCACATCCGGTAATATATGTTTCGTGACAACTCCGTCTGCAATGCCATTAATATGATCAAGAGTTCCGGAATCCCTTCTCCATCTCAGAGAAACTGTTCCCATCCTGGCTTTAGAAGTGCCTTTTGGTGTTATAGAGAAAACCTTCTTATATGCTTCATTCAAGGAGAGAAGAGTAGATGGAACAGAGTCCACATGGTCACCCTTTGCAGGGCGCACATCACACGAACTTCCCAAGGCATCCTCATCGGATTCAATCAACATGGATATTACCCTTATGGGCACTTCGGTACAATTCCTGGCACTGACAATTAGTACACTTGCTTCGTTAAGAGGCAGAGATGCTGGTTTATCAGACTCAGCAGCTGGTTTGATACTCGAAAGCAGCAAGGGATCACGACGGAATGGTAACATCAACTGATGGCTTACGATGACCGGGTTCTTCCCTTCAATTTGTAAGCTTTTGTGAACATGAACCTTCGGTACATTAGCATCATCTTCCTGAGGAGAATATCCCAGTGATACATATAACATTATAGGCTTGGGCCGATGCCATTTGATCTCCAATCGACATGACCATGACTCTCCCTCATTCAAGAATGGAACTGAGATCAAACCAAACGAGTGCTGAATCTTTTTAATGTCAGAGACTACCTGAGATTTATCTTTATTCTCGGCTCCTGTAATTCCCACAAGTTCAACATGATGACTATCCGATGAATGTGGTTCGATTTCCCTGGGACTAACCAATCCACCTCCTCTTGTATCAACCAAATTGAACTTTAATTCGCCAGAGTAAACAGCATGGCCCTTCGAGGTGATAGCGACGGGCACGACAAAGGTTTCACCAACCAAGGCTGGGCCATAAGCATCTAAGCTAACATCTACCAACGGGTCAGGTTCTTCAACCTGGATAGCCTTCTGACCAGCTAGAGCTAAGCGGGGATCCTTGGTTGGCAAATACTCAATATGTTCTTCGAATTTCCACAACGGTATATCACCCATGGAAGCGGGACTTTCGGCTCTGCAGCAAATTGCGAAACGTGGGCCAAATCTTGCAATTATGGATACACATTCAAGCTTTCCACTCTGCCCTGAAGCAGTGAACATTACTTAGCAAAAGAAGATGACAAAATATTGACGGTAATCAAACTATAGTACAAAAGGAGATATTCAATTTATCCATCAAGGCATGACATGCGTTAGATGGAACTTAGTATGGGTTCATTTATCTATTTCATGACAAAGGTCTATTATCTGACCTTCTGTGTCACAAAGCAATGGAAAACTAACGAAACAATGAAGATTGCCTAGTAAGAATGCGACACTTACTAGATTTCACATCATACGTCAACCTTGACCATCTGCTTGTATTGAGGACCAGCGCAGGAGCAGTTTCTAGTCTAGTTTGTGGTTTATCATCAGAGGTAGCAGGAGAAGGAAATTTTTCAGGATTTCGAATGGTGAAGTCGCATTCAGACTGATTGAAATGGACCTCCAATGCATCAATTTCCGTGGCAAGGGGCAATTGTGATATAAGAGAAATCGTAACAAGCGTAGATACTCCAGGCTTAACTGCTTGTTCATGAAATGCAACTGAAGCAAGTAGAACTATCCTGAGAGGACTGACAAGATCGATTTCAAGATCAAGAGGAGAAGTTGCACTTATCGTAGGGTTACTATCGGTTTCATTTGGTAACAGAGCCGACTCTCCGCTGGTAACGCTGAAAATTTCCTTCTGAATGCCTTCCCTGCGCTGGACACTTGGCGGCCCAGCAGGTCCACAGTCTCTATAAAATTGATTATCCAAATCTGATGACACTGGCAAAGCGGCCATCTCAAGAGAATATTCTACAAACTCCTTCAAGGAACCACTTACTCTTGCACACTCCCTCAAGTAGCCTAATACTTCCCACAACAGGGCAACCCAACCTTCTTGCCTGTAGCTATGAACTACAGATTCGAAAATTTGTTTTGCCGTTTCAGTTGCACCCGCAGAGAAATATTCTTTGGCCATTTGGAAGCCACAATGTGAAGGCATCCGTGTGGCTTTGAGACTGCTGTATACATCAAAAGATTTCTTGAGTAGAGCAATAATTTCATAGGAGTCAGGGAACCTCTTTCCTTCCAAAATAATAAAATGAGTGAACTCCCCATCGCTGATGCTGTTGGAGAAAATAGAAGAGTCAGTATCGAGGCAGATGGATGCTAATAGTCAATATAGAAGTCAGCAGGACTCACGGCTGCATGGCAACAGCATTCTCGTTTTGTTCCGGCAAACGAGCAAATTGACCAATATAAACAGAAGGCACGACTGACTCAACAATGACATCATCCTCATCTGAACCTTTCCATGTTGAGAGAACAAGCTCCAACGAGGCTCTCTTCTCTTTCAAATAGTGAGATGCCAGCTGCTTTAAACACAAAGAATTAGAATAGCACAAAACAATAACCAAAAGAGTAGCTTCGACAGAACATTCGAGTAACTAGCCAGTCATATATAATAACCATGAAATTAGAGTTGTAAAAATAGCAAATTTTCACACACAAGGAGTCAAAAAGCAGATCAGTGTTTCTGAGCCAATCGAAGTCAGGGGCATCATTTTGCAGTTTGTAGCATGCAGACCTCGGATGTATTTTCATGCATTAATAACAACACCAATTAATTTCAAATCAAACTGCAGACTGCTCAGATGTCGAACTTAGATCTAACAAAAGCATAGAACTCAATCGATAGCCTACCTGGTAATAATATGCTGGCTGAAATTCCCACTCAGTCAAACCTTTTTCCACCACTCCAGTGATTAGAGAATGGAACCCAGGAACAGTTCTAGAACTCAACTCCAAAAGCTCAGCAAATACCAAAAACTGTCGGCTCATCCATTCCCAGTGGAAAAAGGTGACCTCTGGCGCTCCCAAAAGTTTCCGGTAAGAAGCACAGTGTTGGCGGAACCATAAAACTGCTTCTGTGATCTTTCCGCCATGCAGCAATAACGTGGATATCTTGAAATGCAGTTGTTCTGCCACAGTCTTTATCTCCACTAAGCGCTGAATCGCTGGTAACCTGGTAGATGTTCCAATCATCTGAAAGTTAAATCAGGTGTCAGTTGAAAGAATATACACGGTAATGGCAAGTGCACAGCACTTCGGACACTAGACCAAGAGTCTCCTTTAAGCTTTTTTTATCTACAGAATACAGCCAGCTTTGATATGCATAAAATATTCCACTATTCAGCTACAAGAGAAAGACAATCAGTAAACGTCACCTCTCTCACTATATGATACGCATCCTCATAAAACTTTAGAGCTTCAACCCAGTCTCTTCGAAACTCAGCATATACAGCAACCTAGAAATATAAATTTCCACAATAAATTAACAGCTTGGAGTAGAGTAGCACTATGAAAGCATTCACGAGTTGTTCATTCCGACTTCAATATCACGAAGGAAAAAAGAAACCTTGCTCATAAAAGTTATGTGCCAGGACTTCTTGGAATTATGTATTGTGAAAGTATGTTGCCAGCACTTACGATAAAGTGGTTTTCTATTACACATTAGTTTGGCTCACCTTGAAGCAATAGCGGATGCAAGATTCAACCGAGTTAAAATTTTTCTTCTCGATGCGTGTTTTCACACGCCTCCCTTCATCCCGGTAATAAACATTTATCAACTCAGCAAATAAAATGGCTAGCCTGCATAAGGTTCAAACTGTCACAACTACTCAATTAATATGCTGCAGATGAAGGGAATAACTTACAATGCCAAGCTAAAAAAAACAGAGTGCTCACCTTTGAAGAGAATGCTTAAAATCTGCATCCTCATAAGGAAAGATGTTAACAACGTACTTCGAGTCAATTTCAGCACGTTTACGCAAAGCAAGCATCCGATCTTCGTTGATATCACCTATATCATGCAATTTTGGCTTGTCAAAATTACAACTGACAACCACCACCAACACCCAAGTATTCCCATAGTATGGAACGCAAGAACGTAAGAAGGAAAATTACAGACAAATCAAGCTCAATATTAGAGTCGGAAAATCAAAACAACCAGCGACACAAACAGAAGTCCAACAAGCGGGGAAAAAAAAGGGGTACTACTACAACTGCTTTAGAAGAAATTTAACAATTAATCTTCGTGATAACTGATTACTTCTAGCTGCTTGGTATGTTGCCATGCATTGCAGACTACTTACCAGTGGATGGAGACTGCACAATAATCACGACCAGCTTTATATTCCTCGGACGAATTACAGCCCTGTGCCGGTATAATACAGAGTAAAGTGTTAGAATAAGAAACAACAAATACCGAACTACACTTTAGCCTACCAATCAATGAGAACACAAATCCCATGCTATGGAAATCTAAGATCAGCTGAAATATGAAACTTGAAGCACACATGATAAGCCGCCTAGCCTTCAAAACTTTTCTTTCTTCTAAGCAGACAGTCAAATAAACACCACCTAAAAATCAATAGAATCCCTATATTAAGAATCAAGTAACGAAGTTTCTATCTTTATCCACGGCAGTTAATGAAACTGCAGAGTCCAAGAGCAGAAAGCACCCACTTTCACAACTACAGCATTGTTCAATCATAATCTCCTAATTTATACAAATTCATAACAATGTATAAAGCCGCCCACTCACAACACCCTAACACATGAAATTCACCAAATCACACATGATAAACCAGAATCAGGCCAACTCATATCTATGTAGCCAACCCCATACAATACAATAAACACATTGTGGTTATCATTTTCGCCCTCGATTCCACCACCGCAATATCACAACACATTCCCACAACCCCAAACCACACAATCACATATCCAAACCCAAAACGCAATCGCATAATTTCACGCAATCACGCATTTCCAAAACCACAAAAACCCTCACTTGATCCGATCAATGACGCCACAAATCTCCCCCCACTGAGTCGGCCCCCCGCCGACCCTCTCCCCCTCAAT
>JAOVYX010020606.1:0-16822 GCA_035668315.1 Drosera spatulata | reverse complement strand
ATTGTATTATGATTATCAAATATTGTAATAAAATGAAGTTTTTAGTTTAATTGTAACCTAATACAGGGAATTTTCTGTAATTTTTTGTATTTCTAATTTAGTTTTTTTTTCAATCAAACAGCATATAGCGACGGATTCCATAGCGAAATAATGAAGAAAACTTATTTATTAGCGACGGAATCCGTCGCTAGATACATAATATAATAAATTGGAACTTTGTTTTTAGCGACGGAACCCGTCGCTAAAAATCCATTTTTTTAATCAGATATTAGAGACGAAACCCGTCGCGAAGCAAGGATGTTTTACATACTATTGTTAGCGACGGAATCCGTCGCTAAAGGCAGTTCTATATATTTTTTTTGGCGACGGATCCCGTCGCTAATAAAGGATGTTTTATATACTTTTAATGGGGACGGATTCCGTTGCGAATAAAGGATATTTCATATGGTTTTATATAATTATTATTATTTACACAATTAGCGACGGAAAGTCTTGCCGTCGCTAAGTTTTGGTATTATAGCGACGGAGTCCGTCGCTAGATTTGGTTTAGCGACGAGGATTTTAGCGACGGACTATTCCGTCGCAGATTCCCTCTAGCGACGGATTTTGTTCTGTTAGCGACGGATTTAGTCCGTCGCTAAATAAAAGTTTTTTTGTAGTGGTGCCTTGAAAGACCTTAAAACACTCAAAAACACTTGAACAGGCTAAAATCACAATAAAAACAACTCAAATATCTTCAAACCCTAAAAAACAATTAAAAAAGACTAATAAACATCATAAAGCAAACTCAAATCTATTCAAAACGTAAAAATCTATCAAAACACCCTTGAAATGACGATAAAACTTGGAAAAACTCATGAAAAGGCTAAACACACCATAAAAACAACTCAAAACTCTTCAAAAACACTTAAAACCAAATTAAAAGTGGTAAAAATACCATAACCCAACCTCAAACCACTTCAAAACGCAAGAATATATCAAAATAGTATAAAAACACTAAACAAAACATTAAAAAAGGTAATAAACCTCAAGTTGTTTGAGGTTATTAAAAAAGGTAATAAAAGTATTTGAGATTGTTTCATGATGTTTATCAACCATTTTCATTTTTTTTTGCGGTTTTTCAAAGATTTGAGTTGTTTTATGGTACCTTTTTAAGTATTCGGCTTAATCCTTTTTGTCAAAGGTTGAGCCGAATGTTTTTGAGTGTTTTAAGGTTATTTCAAGGCTCTTTTGATATATTCCTATATTTTCAAGTTATTTGAGTTATTTTTATGGTGTTTTAGGGCTTCTAAAGTGTTTTTGATTTTTTTTAATGTGCCTTCAAGGCTATTTTGATAGATTCATGTATTTTCAAGTGATTCGAGGTTGTTTTATGGTGTTTTTAGAACTTTTGACTTATTTTTAGGTGTTTCGAAGAGTTTTGAGTTGTTTTTACGACGTTTTAAGCCTTTTCAAATATTTTTGTGTGTGTTAAGGCCATTTCAAGTCTCTTCTAATAGATTCTTGCATTATGAAGAGATTTGAGGTTGTTCTATGATGTTTATTATCCTTTTTCATTTGTTTATGAGGTTTTTAAGAGATTTGATTTGGTTTTATGGTGATTTTAGCTTTTTCAAGTGTTTTTGAGTGTTTTAAAGTCTTTTAAAAGCTTATTTTGATAGAGACTTACGCTTTCAAGTTATTTGAGGTTGTTTTATGGTGTTTTTATCATTTTTCATTCGTTTTTGAGTGTTTTGAATTTAGGTTGTTTTTATGGTGTTTTTAGACTTTTCATGTGTTTTTGAGTGTTTTAAGATCATTTCAAGGCTCTTTTGATAGATTCTTGCATTTTGAACATATTTGATGTTGTTTTATGATGTTTATTTACCTTATTGATTTGCTTTTGAGGTTTTTACGAGATTTGATTTGTTTTTATTGTGTTTTTAGCCTTTTCAAGTGTTTTTGAGTGTATTATGGTCATTTCAACTCTTTTTTGATAGATTCTTGCGTTTTCAAGTTATTTGATACTGTTTTCTGGTGTTTTTAAGAATTTTCATTCGTTTTTGTGTATTTTGAAGAGATTTGAGTTGTTTTTATGGTGTTTTTAGCCTTTTCATCTGTGTCTTAAGGTCATTTCAAGGCTCTATGTATACGTTCTTGCGTTTTCTAGTTGTTTGAGATTGTTTTATAGTGTTTTGATCACTATTTATGTGTTTTTTTAGTGTTATAAGAGATTTGAGGTTTTTAATTGTGTTTATTAGCTTTTCTCATTCGTTTTTTTAGTGTTTTTATACTATTTTGATACATTCTTACGTTTTCAAGTGATTTGAGGTTCTATTATGGTGTTTTTAGCATTTTTCATTTGTTGTTAAGTGTTTTGAAGAGATTTGAGTTAATTTGAAGGTGTTTTTAGCCTTTTTTTTTTTATGTGTTTTTGAGTTTTTAAGGCCATTTCAAGGGCTCTTTTGATGTATTCTTCTATTTTGTACTTGTCTGAGGTTGTTTTATAGTGTTTTTACCACTACTGATTTGTTTTTAAGTGTTTTAATGAGGTTTGAGTTATTTCTATGGTGTTTTATACCTTTTGAATTTTTTTTGAGTGTTTTAGGATCCTTTCTAGACTATTTTGTTGATTCATGCATTTACAAGTGATTTAAGGATGTTTTATTAATTTTATTTGCCTTTTACTTTTGTTTATTAGGTGTTTTGAAACTATTTTGATAGATTCTTGCATTTTCAAGTGATTTGAGGTAGGGTTATGGTGTTTTTATCACTTTTCATTTGTTTTTAAGTATTTTGAAGAGATTTGTGTTGTTTTCATGGTGTGTTTAACCTCTTCATGTGTTTTTGAGTGTTTTATGGTCATTACAAGGCTCCTTTTGATAGATTCTTCCGTTTTGAATGGATTTGAGGTTTCTTCATGAAGTTTATTAGCATTCTTCAATTGTTTTTAAGGTTATGACGAGATAAAAGCAAATTGAAAAAGCTAAAAAAAAACCATAAAAGAAACTGAAATCACATAAAAATGCATGAATCTATATAAATAGCCTTTAAGTGACATTAAAACGCACTAACACTTTTGAAAACGACTAATAAACAATAAGAAACAACCTCATATCTTTTGAAAACGCTGGAATCTATCAAAAGAGTATTCAAATGACCTTAAAACACTGAAAAACACATTAAAAGGCTAAAAACACCTTTAAAAACTCAAATCTCTTCAAAACACTCAGAAATGAATGGAAAGTAATAAAACACCATAAAAAATCTCAAATAACATGAAAACGAAACCACCAATCAAAAGAGCCCTTAAATGACCTGAAAAGACTAAAAAATCATTGAGAAGGATTAAGCACCATTAAAACAACTTTAAATCTCTTCTAAATACAAGAATCAATCAAAAGAGCTTTGAAATGACCTTAAAACACCGTAAAAACAACTATAAATCTTTAAACACCAATGAAAAGAGATAAAAACACCGTAAAACAGCCTCAAATCACTTTAAAGTACTAGAATCCACCAAAATAGTTTCAAAACACTGAAAAACAAAGTGAAAAATGCTAAAAACACCTTGAAACAACTTCAAATCAATTGAAAATTCATGAATCCAGCAAAATACCCTTCAAAGGACCTTAAAGCACTCAAAAAAACACTTCAAAAGCCTGAAAACACCATAAAAATTACTTAAATCTCTTCAAAAAGTAAAAACATCATAAAACAAACTCAAATAACTTGAAAACGTTAGAAACAACGAAAAAGAGCCTTGAAATGACTTTAATACACTCACAAACACATGTAAAGGCTAGAAATACCATAAAAACAACTGAAATATCTTCAAACCAGACAAAAGTGAATGGAAAGTGGTAAAAACACAATAAAACAACCTCAAATAACTTGAAAACGCAAGAATCTATCAATAAAACCTTGAACAGACCTTGAAACCCCGAAAAACTCATGATAAAGGCTAAAAACACCATAAAAACAACTGAAATCTCCTCAAAACACACAAAAACGAATCAAAAATGGTAAAAAATACCATAAAATAGCTTCAAATAACTTGAAAATATAAGATCTATCGACAGAACCTAGAAATGACCTTAAAACACTCAAAACCACATGAAAAGTTAAAAAACACCACAAAACAACCGCAAATAAATTGAAAACGCAAGAAACTATGAAAAGAGCCTTGGTATGACTTTAAAACATTAAAAAACACATGAAGAGGAAAAAAACACAATAAAACAACTCAAATCTTTTCAAAACGCACAAAAACGAATGAAAAGTGAAAACACCATAAAACAGGCTTAAACACCATCAAAACGCAAGAATATATCAAAAAAACCTTGAAATGGCCTTAAAACAATGAAAAAACACTTGAAAAGGCTGAAAACACGATAAAGCCAACTCAATTTTCTTAAAAACCTCAAAAACAAATGGAAAAGGCTTATGAACATCTGAAAACAACCTCAATTCTCTTCAAAACGCATGTAACTATCAAAAGAGTCTTGAAATGACCTTAAAACACTTAGAAACACATGAAAAGATTAAAAACACAATAAAACAACCTTAAATAATTTGAAAACGCAAAAAACTGTGAAAAGAGCCTAGAAATGAGCATAAAAAACTCAAAAACATGTAAACGAAGAAACCATAGAAAGAGCCCTGAAATGACTTTTAAACACTCAAAAGCACATGAAAAGGTTAAAAACACCACAAAAAAACTCAAATCTCTTCAAAACACACAAAAATAAATGGAAAGTGGTAAAAACATCATAAAACAACTTTAAATAACTTGAAAACACAAGAATCTATCAAAAAAGGTTTGAAATGACCTTCAAATATTAAAAAATACATGAAAAGGTAAAAAAACCAAAAAACAACATCAAATATCTTGAAAACGCAAGAAACAACGGAAACTGCCTTGAAATGATCTTAAAACATTCCGAAACACATGAAAATCCTAGAAACACCATAAAACAAATTCAAATCTCTTCAAAACACACAAAAAACGAATGAAAAGTTGTAAAAAAAAACCATAAAAAAGCCTCATATATTTTGAAAACGCAATAATCTATCAAAAAAGCCTTGAGATACCTTAAAACATTGAAAAACACATGAAAAGGCTAAATACACCATAAACAACCTCAAATAACTTGAAAACACAATAAACTTGGAAAACAGCCTTGAAATAACATTAAAACACTCAAAAACACATGTAAAGGATAAAAAACCATCATAAAAACAACTCAAAGCTCTTCATAAAACAACCTCAAATCCCTTCCAAACACATGTAACTATCAAAGGAGTTTTGAAATGAACATAAAATACTCGAAACACATGAAAAGGTCAGAAACACAAAAAAAAATTTCAAATAATTGGAAAAACGCAAGAAACTATGACAAGAGCCTTGAAATAAGCTTAAATCACTCAAAAGCACTTGAAAAGGCTAAAAATACCACAAAAACAACACAAATCTATTCAAAACACACACACAAAAAAAAATCACTAAGGCTAATAAACACCATAAAACTACCTCAAATCTTTTCAGATAGCAAGATACTATCGAAAAAGCCTTGAAATGAACTTAAAGCACTCAAAAACACATGAAAAGAAAAAAAAAATCACAAAAACACTGAAAAACGAGTAAAAAGTGGTAAAAACACCATAAAACTTCCTCATATATCTTGAAAGCGCAAAAAAACTATCAAAAAAACCTTGAAATTGCCTTAAAACGCTCAAAAACACTTGAAAAAGGCTAAAGTAACTATAAAATCACTCTAATCTCTTCAAAACCTCAAAAACAAATCAATAAGGATAATAAGCATCATAAAACAGCTTTAAATCACTTTATAACACAAGAATCTATCAAAAGAGACTTGAAATAACCTTAAACCACTCAAAAACACTTTAAAAGGCTTAAAACATCATAAAAACAACACAAATCTCTTCAAAACACTTAAAAAAAATTGAAATGTGCCAAAAACACCATAAAAGAATTTCAAATCACTTTAAAATGCAAGAATCCACCAAAATAGTTTCAAAAAAATTAAAAACAAATGAAAAGTACTAAAAACACCATAAAACAACCTCAAATCTTTATAAAATGCATGAATCTATCAAAATAGTCTTGAAAGGACCTTAAAACATTCAAAACACCTGGAAATCCAAAAAAAAAAAAAAAAAACAATAAAAACAACTCAACTCTCTTCAAAAAATCGAAAACAAATGAGAATTGATAAAGATACCATAAAAAAACCTCAAGCAACTTGAAAACGTAAGAATCTATAAACAGAGCCATGTAATGACCTTAACACAGACACTTGAAGCTAAAAACACCATAAAAATAACTCAAACCCCTGAAAAACCTCAAAAACAAATGAAAAGGTGTAATAAACATCATAAAACAACCTCAAATCTCTTCAAAACGCAAGAATCGATCAAAAGAGCCTTGAAATAAATTTAAAACACTCAAAAACACATGAAAAGGCTAAAACACAACAAAAACAACTCAAATATGTTCAGAAGACTCAAAAATAAATGAAAAGTGATGAAAACACAATGAAACAAACTCAAATAACTCAGATCTCTTAAAAACACTCCAAAACAACTGAAAAGTGGAAAAAAACATCATAAAACAACGTCAAATTACTTAAAAATGCAAGAATATCAAATTAGTGTTGAAATGACCTAAAAACACTTAAAAAAAATATGAAAAGGCTATAAACACCATAAATACAACTCAAATATCTTTAAAACACTCAAAAACGAACGAAATGCTGTAAAAAGACCATAAAATAGCGTCAAATAACGTGAAAATGCAATAAACTATCACAAGAACCTTGAAATGACCTTAAAACACTCAAAAACACTTGAAAAGGCTAAAAACACCATAAAACAACTCAAATCTCTTAAAAACCTAAAAAACAATTGAAAAAAACTAATAAACATCATAAAACAACCTCAAATCTCTTCAAAACGCAAGAAACAATGAAAAGAGCCTTGGAAAGAACTGAAAATACTGAAAAACACTTGAAAAGGCTAAAAACACCATTAATACAACTTAACTCTCTTAAAAAAAACTCTTAGAAACAAATGAAAAGCACTTTAAAAAGCTCGGGTCTATCAATATAGTATTGAATTTGAAAGTCCCAAAAATAACCTAGAGGGGGGGGGGGGGGTGAATAGGCTATCTCAAAAATTCTCCAGACAGTGTAGTGAAGCTATGGGTTAGATTGCACTGCCTGAGTCTGCTACAGTAATGCGGAAGTTCTGCAGTTGAGACTTTAGCTTTGTGAAGCTTATCTCTTTGGATTTAAAGTTCTTCACTAACAGTTATAGGAGTCACAATCAGTGCGAAAAAGTAAATGACATAGGATTTTATACTGGTTCAGACATCTGCTACCAATAAGTAACAAAAGCTTAGTTCAGTCTTCCCTTGGTCATGACTAGTGTAATCAAGCCAAGAGGAGGTTTACTATCTTCTTGTTAAAGGCTTACAAGAAAACCCCTTTACAACAAGATCTTACTTGCTAAAGGATGCAGAACCTAGATCTTGCAGTGCTCTACTGCAGTTGTTGTTCTTCACTTGCAGACTAGTGAACCTTCTTCATAAATCCTGAATCTTTGATTCAGCTCATGCATAGCGAGTCTTCAAGGCTTTTCTTCTTTTTGAAAGCTCTCAAATGATGTTCAACTTTTCTCAGACTCGTCCACCTTGTTCTCTGCGCTGTGAGTCCTCTTTTATGGGCTTAGGGATCCAAAACCCGTGACTGTACTATCTAATAGTGACAGCTTTGTCCTACTGCAGTAGACTGACTTGGCTTCACCTTTTCTGATCGAGTACACATCACCTTTGCCTCAGCTTCTCATTTTTTAACCCTTCCTTCTTCCTTTTTATTCTAGCACAACTCATACTGCACCCAGCCTCATGCACCAGATCTGTTGCACGCCTCTGTTGCACAACCTCTGCTGCAATCTCTACTGCACCTCTGCTGCAGCCTCTATTGCACCTCGACAGCATGAGCTCTGTTGCACAGTCTTCATATCCAGCCTTTCTGCAACTTCACTTGCGCCAAGTACTGCAGCTAGTCTGCTGTAACTCAGCTCCCACTCAATAGCTTTTAGACCTCATCTGCTCAGCCTGCTAGTGTAGCTTCGTCTGCATCCAGCACTGCACTCAGTTTTCTGCAATTCTGCTTGCATACTTGCACTACAATATGGCTCACTTCTCTTTGCTGTTGGAACTTACGTTGAACACAGGAAGGATCCTAGATCATGAGAACACTGGGACCTTTTGCTGTTGTATGTGATTGATCTTTGACCTGTAATTTTTAATGCCCTGTAGTATGCATTGCCTTGGTCTGCTGTACTCTCCTGCGCCAATGCTCTGCTACACCTGGCTGTACTCTGCTGCACTCGCCTGCACAACCTAACTAATTTTTATGGCCTAAGTATCTAATACATACATAATTTCTTCCTAAGTTTTGTTCATCAATTTCTATATAAAGTGGCGGTATTGCGTATTCTTAACAATCTCCCCCTAAATTGATGCCAACAAAACTCCTAAGAAATTCTAACAACAAGAACACTTATACATCCATCGTTAAGTGAATTTTTTTTACAGGAAGTAGACTTACATTTTATCCTAAGGATCAATCCTTCCGTCCTCTCTTGGAAGGAAAGTCCTGCTGCTGCTTGTGCTTTTGCTTCTTCCTTTGTTGCTCTGCTGCTGACCTGGACCCTTACTCTGCTAGTCCGCTGCTTGTCCCTCCTGCTGACTGCCTCCCCCTGAGGCTTGGCTCTTCTACAGGTCTGCCAGTAGACCTCTCTGCTGCAGAAGTTCGCTCTGCTGTAGGCCTCTCAGACTTCTCCCCCATTTTGTTTGCATTGAAGCTCTGGGTGAGGTCTTTGACCGCTTCCTTAATGCCTTCAGTTTTGCCATGTTGGTTGTGCAATAGTGGATCTTTTGATGGTTGCATCCACTTTGGAGTCTCGGATGGTAAGACGCTTATCATTGTTGAGGATATTGCAGCTGACTTTACATCTCCTGAATGTTTGTTTGCAGATTCAGACTTTCTGAATCTAACAGCCTGTGTGTTATGTAGTCGATTATAGTTTGAGGTTGTATTTACTGACTGATGTTGGTTGCCTTTTGGGATTGTTTGGACAATGCCTTTGAGAGCCCTTCAAGCAGTTCTTGGAAGATATCAAAATTTTCCTCCATCTTGTTTCTCTCATTTGCAAGGTCTTCTGCAAGAGGATGGAGGACATCTGCAAAGTCATGCAGGGCATCCTTGGTCCATTGCTTGAATTCGTAGAGATTCTGGTCCAGTTGATTGAGCCTCTCATCAGTGCTGGATGGGGGGACTTCTGATGTTGTTCCAGTATGATTCCTCCTGGTTGCAGATCTGGTTCTTGTTGACAACGGAGTTTCGATGTGTTATGGCAGCTTAGCTTCTTTCATTCCCAATTTAAGACTCTGAATTGCCATTTTGATGAGCTTTCTGTTTGCTCTTCAACCTCAGGAATTTGCATTTCTTCCATGTCTTGCACCAGTTGTGCAAGTGAAGGTTGAAGGGGTTGCCCAACTGCATGTATTGGCTCGTCTGTAGGAATAGTTATAGTTGGCTCAGCTGCACTCAGCTGCTCGTCTGCAAGTGCTCTCGGTGTTGCAGGGCCCAAACTCGTCTGCTTGTCTGCAGCTGCTGGAGTGGTCTTCTCCTTTTCTGCAATATCCTCGACCGCAGTAGATGGGGCAGTCTGCAACTCTGCCTCATCCGTAGGTGTCTCAGCAGTGAGGTCTTCTACCTCTACTGCAGTTGGTTCAACTGCATCGTTCTGCACTGGGGTGGATTTTTGCATTGGCTAAAGGACTCCTTCCCTGGCTACTTCGTCAATGAGCTCCTCGTCAATATGACTGTCTGTCCCTTGATCTTCATTACCACCATCATCATCACCTCCTGGAGATGGTGGTCTGCCTACTTCTTGTCTGGAGAGGTACTCCTGGATTTCAAGGGTCGCAGCTCAAACATGTTTATGAATTATTCTTTTGAGCTCCAGCCTTACCTCTTCAGAGTGAATGAACTCAACTTGATGCAGTTGAGCTTGTCTGTGCCTTCTAGTCTTCATGATGGAGTCCTTCCACTCCACAATTGCACTAAAAAGAATATACAACTCATCTAGCCTCTTCTTTTCTGAGCTGCTTGTTGTTGTAGAAGCACCATTTGTTCAATCTCACCTTCAATATGCCAGTGATATCTCCAATTACTGTTTAGTTCCATCAGGATTAACTGTGATGAGTTGTCTTAGTCCAGATGGGATCAGCTTCGGTCTACTGCTCCTTGTTCTTCTTCTTCTCTTGGGAAGTTCAGCTGCAAGCCTTGTTGTCATGGGAGCAGTCCTCTTCTGCTACCTAGTCTACAGAGCAGTCGGCTACAGCATGGTCTGATGAGCAGTCTTTTGCAGTGTTGCCTCCTTGTGAGCTTGCTCTGCATCGGTTTGGAGTGCTTCATCTATCTTCCTCCATTCTTCTGCTACTTCCTTTTCTGCTGTGAAAGGGACTTTCGGTATGCTGCATTTGGCAACTCTTTTCCTTTTAAGGGGAACTTTGCGCTGCTCTGCCAACTCTTACAGCATGACCTCCTTTTGAGGTTCTCTGAGAAGGACATTGGTTTTGGTTCTGTGCTCCTTTGCTTTCCTTTTCAGTTCCTCTACAAGTTTGAGTGCATACTCAAATTTCTTTCTTTGTTCTGGAGTTTCTTTTGCTTGTTCCTCCGCTGTCCAAACTTCTTCGGTCGTCCATACTTGCACAATCTCAGGTTCGTTATCATCATCATATAGAACGATAGATATGTCAGTGTAAGGAACCAGAGCTTTTGTTGAAGGTTGATCTGTTGCGGCTCTTATAGCTGGCTCGTCTATTGTTGCTTCTATAATGCTTAGTACTGATGATGAGAGTTTTTACAGTAGACTCCTCAGTTCTTGTAGTAGATTCACTCTAGTTGTGAAGTAATTTCTTGGTGTCTTCAAAAAGATTTCTTGGTGCAGTAGACTCGCTCTATCAGCAGACTTCTTTTGGTGTCTTCACAATGAGCTGTTAAAGCCCTTCGTCTATTCTACCTCTTGGTATCCACAGAAGAAGATCTGCTCATTCTGCTCATTTGCTTTAGCTCTCAGTATCTGCTCATCTGCACGTCCGCTTATCTGCTCCTCTGCTTCGGTTCTCAGCATCTATCATTAGTTAAGTCTCCTAAGACAAAATTGACCTTGATAAAGTCGTCTGCTTGCTGGATGTGGACTCCTCCTTTGCAGCATGCTGCTCTTCTTCAAACAGAACCTGTATCAGTGTGCTTGCATTTGCTTGCAACAGAGCAGTCCACTGCTTGACCTTCTATGTTGCAGGCTTGGAAAATGTTTTCTCCTTTGCTTTGACTAGGGTCATCTTCAGAAGCTTATTTGGGACCATTGATGTGGTCTTCATTTCCTTTCTTTTCTTGGCAAATGCAACAGGTTGCTTGTCGATCTTCTTCACATTAATCTGCTTTGATGTGGTGCATAGCCTTCCTTTATGCTGAGGACTCTGTTATAGAGTAGTTGTCTGAATTCTATTGCCTTGATCATTTGGTACATTATTGACTTGATTAGAGGCTATGATCTGCCATACTCTTCTATCGTCTATACATCTGCATATTCCTTCATTATCTGCTCTATTCTTCATGAACTCCAAGCTAATATTTGAGTCATGCAGTTCTGCCACTTCAGGGGATTTAGGTGACAGTGTCTTGGAGGATGTTGGTTTGTTGGCCATTATTTCTAAGAAACTCAACTTTCGTAATGTTTATAAAGTATCGATGGAGAACTTCGAGAGATTGAAAGATCAGAGAAAATTAGGGTTTGCTTTCAGAACGTTTTAGAGAGAGAGAGTAAACAGAAAGTAAGGTGATTTGTGAAACAATTCTCTCTCTTTTATATTTGCTGTGAAATTATCATTGTAAACCAAAAAAACCGTTGCAGAAATTCAGTCATTTTATCCGTCTGTTACAAAAATCAAGGAGATAACTATGAAACTGTTTCTTTCCAAAAATAAAAACAGTAGAGTGACACCTGTCTCTAGTCTGCATGGCTTGTACAGTAGAGCAGTAGAGGAAAGTCACTCATCTGCATTACTTGAGAAACATAGAGTGCCTTTCAGGTAGTCTGCTCATCTGCATCTACACATGCAGTAGAGCAGTGCAACAAAATTACTTGTCTGCACTCTTTGAAAAATATTAACCCCCAAAAAATTATCCTGCTCATCTGCATCTACATCTGCAGTAGAGTAGTATACATGGCCATTTTATTCATTTAAATCTATCATTCCCAGCTCTCCTCTGAACATGATAAATTTATTTTCATCTAAGGGTTTTGTAAAAGTGTCTGCCGTTTGTTTTTCTGTTGGAATGTATTCCAATTTTATGTGACCTTTCTGCGCATGATCCCTATCAATGTGCTTGGTCCTCAAGTGAAAAACAAGATTTTCAGAAATAGCCATTGCAGACGTATTGTCATAGAATATGTTTGTTTTAGAAAACTTAAGCCCGTAATCTGCAAGCTGAGACCTCATCCATAGTACCTGTGCAGTACAGCTTCCTGCAGCTATGTACTCTGCTTCAGCAGTTGAGGTTGAGACAGTCGTCTGCTTCTTGTTGAACCAAGAAACCAGCCTTGCTCCTAAAAATTGACATGTTCCACTTGTGCTCTTTCTGTTAACCCTGCAACCTGCAAAATCACGCTCTCGGAGCATGTTTCAAGCCATAAACGGCTTTGTCTAACATGTAGACATAATTTGGATGCTCAAAGGCTTCAAATCCAGGAGGCTATTCAACATAAACTTCCTCCTGTAGGTTTCCATTGAGAAAAGCACTTTTGATATCCATCTGAAAGACTTTGAAGTCTTCATGTGCAGCATATGTCAGGAACATTCTTATGACTTCTAATCTTGCAACTGGGGCCTAGGTCTCGTCAAAGTCGATCCCTTCTTCTTGAGAGTATCCTTTGGCCACCAATGTCGCCTTGTTTCTGATGATTATTCTATTTTCATCAGACTTGTTCCTGAAGACCCATTTACAGCCAACAGCTGGATAGTTCTTTGGTCTTGGTACAAGATACCATACTTGATTTCTTTTGAACTCACTCATTTCTTCTTGCATGGCATCTATCCTGTTAGGATCACCGAGAGCTTGATTAATTTTTTTAGGCTCCATTTCTGAAATGAAGCAAGCAGACATGCATTCCTTTGTGGTTGCCCTCCTCGTTTACACTGGGCATCCTTATCCCCTATTATGTCTCTCTCAGTGTGTGCCTTGATCCATCTGCCTTTGTCCTCATGCTGGTCAAAGGCAATTTCTTCCAATTTTTGCTCTGTTGTATCTTACTGTGGGTCTGCTGCATCTTCTTTGCCTTCAGGGACTACAGATAACTCTGCCTTTACTGCAAGGTCACTTTCCTCGTTTGCATCTTGTTCATCATCTATACATGCACATTCCTTAGCAAGAACATCAGCAGTACGTATGTATGACTCAGATTCATCAAAAGAAATATGAACCGACTCTTCTACAGTTTGTGTTTCCTTGTTGAACACTCTAAAGGCTTTACTGCAAATGGAATACCCTAGAAATATTCTTCACTTGTCTTGGGGTCAAATTTTCCCAAGTGCAGTCCATCATTGTTGCGAACATAACACTTACATCCAATACATGAAAGTACTAGATGGTTGGTGTCTTTCCTTTCCATACTTCATATGGTGTTTTGTTATGTTGTTTAGTAATGAGGCATCTATTTTACACATAACAAGCAGTGCTTACTGCTTCAGCCCAAAAGCTCTTTGAAAGGTCTGCATCAGAGAGCATTGTCCTGGCTGCCTCAATGAGGGTTCTATTTTTCCTTTCTGCAACACCATTATGTTGTGGTGTTCTAGGTGCAGAGAAGTTGTGCTTGATGCCATGATCATCACAGTATTTGTCAATTCCTCATTGCATCTATTTTGCACATAACAAGCAGTGCTTACTGCTTCAGCCCAAAAGCTCTTTGAAAGGTTTGCATCAGAGAGCATTGTCCTGGCTGCCTCAATGAGGGTTCTATTTTTCCTTTCTGCAACACCATTATGTTGTGGTGTTCTAGGTGCAGAGAAGTTGTGCTTGATGCCATGATCATCACAGTATTTGTCAACTCCTCATTGATCAAATTTTGTGCCATGATCACTCCTAATTGTTACCACATCCAAACGCTTTTCATTTTGCACTTGTCTGAGGAACCTAGTTAGCAGACTACAAGTTTCACTCTTCTCGTGTAAGAAAATTGCCCAAGTATATCTCGAGTAATCGTCTACAATTACTAGTGTATATCTCTTCCTATTCAAGCTCTCTACTTCTACTGGTCCGAACAGGTCCATGTCTGGTAGTTCAAGAACTCTTGTGATTTCTGCTTGATTCACAGGTGTGAAACTTGCCCTAGTTTGCTTTCCTTCTTGACAAGATCTGTATAGTTTATCCTTCTTGAACTTAATTTGAGGAAGACCCCTTACTAAGTTATATGAAGATAATTTTGCCATTGTTTTAAAGTTTAGATGTGCTAACCTCTTATGCTATAGCCAATTTGTGTCATCTGTATCCTTAGAGTAAAAGCATGTGACTTGTGCAAACTGTGATAAGTTGAAGTCTACTGCATAGATCTTTCCTGATCTATGACCTATCAATTTGACTTCTTTGGACTCTTTATCTATGACTCTACAAGTCTCATTAGTAAAAGCCACTTTGTAGTTCTTATCACACAGTTGGCTAATGGAAAGTAAATTATGTTCAAGCCCTTTAACATAAGCAACATTCCTAAAGATCGTTTGTCTTTAGGTCGTCTACAAGATGGCTAATTGAATAGGCTCAACAAGATGTAACCAACTCATCTAAAACCAGCATCGATGAGACAAGGAATGTCTCTAATAGTCTTGCAGAAGGGTGAGACGTCTACAACCAAAATGCAGACCAGTAAGGTCTCTACTGCGTAACCTGTATTTGAGACACAGTTGAACATTTGAGATCGTTTTTTCTTCATCTGAGTCTGTGTCACTCCAAGTCTTTACAGCATAGGCCTTTGCCTTTTCCTTCTTATTGAAGGCCCCTTTTGGGTCCTTCTTCTTCTTGTGTGCAAACGAGTCTTGTGGCGGTCGTCTGCACTATGCAGCAAAGTGCCCTGGTTTGCCACAGTTGTAGCAGACATCTCTGTCTGCTTCTTTAGTTTTGCTAGAACTTAGTTTCTTCATATTCTTCTTCTTGAAGAGCTTTCTGAATTTCCTTCCCATGAGTTCTAGCTCTTCAGTCATGCTGCAACTCTCCTCGTCTGCCATAGTCTTCAGGATCCTCTCCTGAGCATTGAATGCCAGTGTCTTTTTCCTGGCTTCATCTATCTATCTCTTCTACTCCACCTCCAGATTTTAGGTGTGTAGAAGGCCATAAAGTTGTGCCAATGACTTTTTGACAAGGTCTCACGACTCTCTAATGGCGGTTGTCTTCGTCCCCCAGGCCTCTCCCAGAGATCTCATGAACTTAAGGTTTACCTCCTTGTCATCGAAGGTTTTTCCTAAAGTTTTGAGATTATTGATGAGAACATTAAACCTTTCATAGAAGCTTGTAAGGTTCTCAGTCACTCTCATCGAGACCCAGTCGTACTGCTGCATGAGGACATCCTTCTTATTTTCGCGGATCTCATTTGTGCCCTAATTTCTCAGCAGTAGTGCTTCCTATGCTTCCTTCGCTGTGTTGCTCTGGACCACGATCTCGAATATATCATCGTCCAGAGCCTTGTATATCTGATTCTTTGCTCTTCTGTCTACTGGCACCAGATCCTAGTCGTCTCTCGTCCACATAGACTTAGGCTTGTCAACTTCTCTGGTGGCATCCATTGGATATCGCATTTTTTGATCATAAGGCCCATCTGTGATAATATCATACATTCTTTCATCGATAGAATCCAGATGAGCCAACATTCTAAGTTTCCAATGGTTGAATTTGTTGAAGGAGCAGGAAGGTGGCTCTCCACTATTGGGACGCTTTGGTAGCTTTGGAGGAGCCATGATTGAATCTTCACAATAATAAACTTTTAGTAACTTTTTTGCAGACTGATTTAAAAAGATATGACCTTTTCTTTTCAATAACTGTTAAGTCTGGAAAGATAGGCTCTGATAAATTGAAAGTCCCAGAAATAACGTAGAGTGGAGGGGGGGTTGAATAGGTTATCTCAAAAATTCTTCAGACCGTGCAATGAAGCTATGGGCTAGTCTGCACTGCCTAAGTCTGCTGCAGTAATGCGGAAGTTCTGCAATTGAGACTTTAGCTTTGTGAAGTTTGTCTCTTTGGATTTAAGGTTCTTCACTAACAGCTATAGGAGTGATAATCAGTGTGGAAAAAAAAATGACACAGGATTTTATACTGGTTCAGACATCTGCTACCAACAAATTGTAATAGCTTGAAATTTAAATATTTATATTATTAAAAGTAATAATTAATGGTAAGCCAAACTTAAATAAAATGATATACAAGTACATTTGAGTGTTAGAAATTTTATTCTCAAAACCACATTCTAACTGAAACTCTAAACTCGTTATAAAATTCTGAGAATTTTGGTGTATTCAATTCGACAATCGGGTAAAATAATTATACCGAAACTAAATCGAAGGGATAGCGCAATCCAAAATTATCTCAAACCGACCAATCGAAGGCCGCCACGTGGCAACCCTCTTATCCACTCATCCTATTTCTCTCCTCTCCCCGCCCGGCACCTCCTCATTCTCACCCGGCCAGATCCCCACCCCGAC